>JAWQUT010000071.1:126370-142822 GCA_033807755.1 Ellobium chinense
CCCGCATGCTTGCTTTTCATTCATAATCGATCCATATATCTTTAATTAAGATTTCTTTAACTTTGCCACCGGCAGGAGAATATTAATCACAATCAGTGGTCTAGAACTAGTTCTGATTCATTCATTGAACCTGCTATCTAAACAAGACTCTGAGCTAGAGGCACAGTCTTAGACATCTAATTTCTAAATTGTAATGGGAACAGATATAAATTATTGTAAATCTAGATCTAGATTAAATGTATTTTTACCTCGCCTGCGTAGGTGATTCTACAAGTCACAAGACAGACGACTGCCTTCCTCATCTCCGCCTTCACTCGGGATTTGATAGAGAACAGTTTAATTAAACATAATTTAGTCCAATCTCAGGTTGTTAAAGGCTATATAAATAATAAATAAGTCTTTAACCGTCCAAGACCCATCAGTAATAATACAGTTAAATAAACAATTTTTCTATATGTAATAAGTAAATTGATATAATTGGATACACTGAGATGATAGCTGGCAGTATGTATGGTATGTGACGAATTATGCTTCTATTATGGCATATCTTAATAATGAACGGGCACTCCGAATTCGGTGTGAAATATAGCACCATAGTTCTTATGGGATAAAATAATGTATGTTCTTCAATATGTGTTAGAGGTGTAGGTATTGTCGATGGCATAAGCATGATTTAAGGACTCTGAGTACTCCAAAATCCTCGCACTGGTAATTTTTTTCAGCACCATCAGTGCTCTCAGAATAGAAACATACGCCGGTTCCACCATTGTTTACATTCTGACTTCCCTGATCACGTGACCAATAGCTGCGCGAGGGGGAGATTTAGAACGAGTCCATTGTGTTGAAGAGTACCTCCATAGCTGGTGATATTGCTATTCAAAAAATGATATATCTGTTAAGTTTTCAGGGTTATGGATACGACTCTGAAATTTACAATAACGTGACTCTAATTTATATGTATATTTTTTTTTTTGCCCCACAATGTTCATATATTTCCACCAAAGTTAGTTCAAAGTCAGTATAAATTTTCTCTTTCATTATCCCCGAGGGCTGAGTATATTGTCTTGGATAATCAAATAAACAACCGGGATGGCGAAGACACGGAGTCTACTATGAGGGCTTCCAAATAGATAAATAAATCCATATAATTATTACTATGTATCGTTCTTCCTTGAAATGTCTATAATTTATTATATGTCATGCGTCTATGTGCCATTCATTTTGTTTCTATCATGGATCATCCGTCAGTTATTCAATCATCATATATCATTTCTTCATCATCTATTTCCATCATCCATCAACATTCTATCATATTTCGTCATCCATTTATTTTCCCCCATCATCCATATGTTATCCACCTAATATCCATCCACCATCCATCTACTGACTATTTACATAGTTTACATCATTATTCTATCTGATCTATTCGTTCACCATCTGTCCATTCTCCGTCAATAATCCACATGTAATTCATCTCTCCTTTATCCATCTGTTACCTATCTATAAAAACTCTATCTGTTATCCATCGGTGATTCATCCGTTATAAATAAATAAATAAATAAATAAATGTTTTCTTGTTGTTTAATGTGAAATAAATCTTCAAGATGATGTAATATGACAGCCAAGGAGATGCCACAGACTCACTTTAGTAGAGTATCTTTATCGAGAACTTTACAGAGTTGCGCAATGCCTTTTACAGACTTAGAACAATATCACTATGTTCAAAGCACTGATAAAAAATATCTTGAGATACTCTGAAAACTTCATGTTTTTCATTACATATTGGTAGCTCTTGTTTATTTACCTATTTGCTATCAGACACTCCCAAAATACATTATGGTTTTTTTTCAATTAACTTCTATGTGTGTCTATATAGCCTATAATGCAGAGGAAGCCATGCTTTATTTCTCCATCGAAATCTTGATCCAGACACCATGCTTCTGACTATACTATGAAGTACAATAAAGTTGAGCTTTATACCTTTCATATGCCAGTCTGCAACATCAGGTACATATACGCAATAGAATTTATTAAAAAATGTCAGTCCAGCATATCTTATGGTTATTTCTTGTCCCAGCAAAATAGATGTCGAAAAATGGCTCTGTATTTACCACTCATATTATAATATATGAATATATTTAAAGTCGAATTTGTTGATTCTAGAACCAAGCTAGCGACTCCCAAAAGATACAGCACATTTCTATATGGACCGTCCATAGTTAGCCCAGGGACGAAAATCATAGCAATGAATGAAAAGCACAAAGGGCTGAAACAAACGATGAAGAGAACAGAGACCTTGCTCACCATTTTGGTCACTCTCTGATCCCGTTCAGACATAATTTTAAGATTTGCAGCTGCTGTACTTTTCAGTCGCCACTGAGATTTGCTTCGCAGTTTTACGACCAATACAACTGTACACGTAATTACCATAATATATGCCATAAATGGCACTAACACATTGGTGATGGGAAGACATATCTGATCAACTATAACCTTGTCGGCTGTGTGAACCAGTCCAAGAATAGTTCGGTTTCTCTCTGCTGAAAATATCATTGCCACCCTATTTGCGTAGTACATAGGGGACACACTGGCGATAAATATTATGTAGAGACAAACGATGATAATTGTTGCACGGCTTGGGGTGACAATGTTTTTCACCTGAAATAGACATACAGATTGAAAGAAAAATGAATCCGATTGAAATACATGAGCCCTATGAACAATTAATATTTTATTTCATTGGCAATGAGACGAAGCGAGGAGACTCCCGACTGAAACTCTAACATTATTTCCGAGAATGACTTCAGAATAACCCAACTGTGTGAACATTTCTGATCTGGGACACCACATCCCATCACTGAGATACTGGAACCTCGTTTTCTCACTGTTTACTGGGTGCTACTGATTCCATAATGTCCGCAGCGGCATGACACAATTCTGAAGCCATTTTACAAGGGAATAGATATATGCATCACAACTCGTCGCTTGGATGTGATAACCCGAAAAAATGTCTCCACTGACCAATAGGGAACATAAGACTGCTAAATACTTCTCATGCAGTTCTCCGATTGAGGCATATATTAGAAAATTTTATGCATGCATGCAGACCCTAAAATCAGAAACCTACCATTCTTTTCGGATATATACCAATATCAGATTTTTGCACCAAGCAATGACAGTGGCAAAAATCATAAAACTATATGTTTGTCAGCAGCTTAGTAAGTTCTACTTCAACAGACGAACAGTCTGAAATGTATTCTCCAATAAAGCATATTCATATTCAGTCGAACTTACTTTTAAAAAATCGATTCGATATGTGCACTTTTGTAAAAATGATTTTTTTTTCGAGGGGGAGGGGGGGAGAGATCTTCTCTGATAAACTTTGGGTGTGGTGTTTATCGGGTACTGCAACCAAGCGATAAATCTAGCTTGTTGTGCATTATCGGAATATGCATCTTATTGAATGTTACTAAAGAAATCTACCATGAAATAGATAGTATAGAAGAAGATAATGTTTTTTTCTTTCACAGATTGGATGTTTAAGTCAGAAGAGACATAATTTAAGTATTCTAATCATCTGATACATTCAGAGTTCGAAGTATTTCACTTACTGTCATCACGAAAATGCTCTAAGGAACCATAAAGACAATGTTCCCCTCTGCCGTTACAGCCCATCTGTGTTCACAACATCCGAAATCCCCAAACATCGCTGACTATTTAGAATCTCTTTATTTCAGCTTACACAACAAATAATGCACGATTGAATTTGGGGAAATGAAACAGTGTAGACCAAAACTATTATTATTTATAGTCACTGGAGTCGGGGACTTTTCGCGATTTCGGAAACTGTAATAGAAAATGAGTGCTGAAAGCAAGACGGTACATTGTCTCTAACAGCAAGCTCATCTTTGCCAGAATAATATGTTTTCTGACACTGAAGGAGGAAAAACTTGTAGGCCTATGTGCTATTTCCATGCATACCTTCCAAACGTCATTTTTTGTTAGTGGCTAACTTTTCATTTTTCACTTTAATATTTCAAATTTTCATGATTTACTCGGATTTTACCTTCCTCCTTCTACCCCCCCCCCCCCCCCNNGAAAGTCCCCAAATCCTCGTAAAAGCTCAGATATTTCAAAGACTGCTACAGAATGCATTTCTGAAAAGGACAAGTGTATATAAATACTCAGCTATACACTACCTTCAGGGGCATTGTGATACACAGACATCTTTCCAGCGCTATTAAGGCTGTGAGCCAGCAGGTGACGCTGTTGAAGACAACATGTGGCCAACCAGCTATCAGAGTCTGGACCCCGAAAAAGTCGATGGGCAAGTCATTACTTTCCGAAACTATCTTTCCAGAGCTTACCAGCAACGACGTCATAAGGCATCCGAGATCTGAGATTCCCAAACCTGTGAAAAACATAGGAGCAGGTTGTAGGCCTGTAAGTAATTCTAATTATTTTTTTACGTTTAACCATATCCTCTCTACATGTTTTTGAGCGTTCCTGTTCTATCGACTTTCCGTTTGCTAATTAGTCCCATTCTACTTTTCAGATCGTTTTGTCACACAGAGTTTAAGCTTGTTGAACGCATTACAAGACTGCTGACATTTTTAACTCCGTTGCTACTGGTAAACAGACCTTAACTTCCTCACTGTTTCAGAACGAGAAGGTTTTCAATTGCTTTTGTCCATCTTTGCTAAGATCTTTGCCCAATACAACATAACTCCTACATAAAAGAAACTAAACCTTCTCCATCACAACAAGAATCTCCTACTAGGATGTCGTCTAGTTGCAGGCTAACAGATTTATTGTTACATCCTGGAAAGTAGGAAACTACTAAATGTGTTTGCTGCTTTTGCTCAGCAGAGATGTCCTGATCCCATTCTGTAACTACTGAGCATTTTTTCATGACCAATTATGTATTAATTCTTAAGGTGTGGGTACCAGCACACATGATAAGTACTAGTAGTGTGTGATCTGACAACTTTACCATAGAATTTTCAGTCCATACTTGTGAGGAACCCGTAGCCATTTATGGAACCATTGACCATTTGATATATTGACATATGTATAGTATTCCATTATTTGAAATTGCTACAAACAAATGTCACTAACGACAGCGATACCATTATTTAACCACGAATACATATACATATTTTATGGTTCTCTTGGCCCAAAATAGCATGGCTCCTTCACGGTAACCTTAACCACTCACAATTTTTAAGTTTGATGTAACAAGTGCGATAATCCGTTCCCGACCACCTTGTCTTGTTTATTTTATGGTATGAGGACTTTCCACCTCCATACTGCCACTATCGTCGCGATTTAGTCACGTTCACCAACACCATCGCCATCTTCACCACCACCATCATCATAAATTAGAATATTATTACATTGCAGGAATAACATGTTGAAGGGTATTGTTGACAAAAGCAATTCCATAGCAAAAAAAGTGATGATACATCACGAAATCCCATTACACCTTCCCTTCCCTCCAGATTAAATAAATATCCGCAGGGATGCACCCTCCTTAACTCCCCCGTCCCCTGCTACACACCACACAAACATCACACCTACACCAGTATGTAAGCATATGTTGCCAAGCTTATAATTTTGAATGAAGGATTTCTCTGAAGAATTGAATTTCCAGCAAATGTACATGTGCATATAGACCAAGTGGTCCATGGTCAGTCGATAGGCTCATCTCTCCTCTGGGCAGGAGTGGAGAGAAAGGGAAATCAGACCAAATTTTTCCTGAAAGTTATGACATGAAACAAAATGTTTAACACGTTATCCAGAAGCAGTCATGTTATTTGGCCAATGAATACAATACAAATGTTAATGTTTTAAAATGCAGACGCAATATAAATGCCTATGGGTTCCTTTCACAAATGGTTTGTACGTTCGATTAGAGTAGTTGGCACATCAAACGATACTAATACTTATCATTTGTACTAGTACCAATAATTTAGAAGGTAATACAAAAGTAGCTGTAGAAAAAAATGCTCAGTAGTTACAAAGTAAGACCAAATGGATTCCCGATCAGAATCTCTCTGTTGACTGAAGTCAGGAAAAAAACATTTGAAGCACCCTACTTCCACGTAATCTTTAGGCAACTGGATTAATGTCTATCTGCGGGTCTGAGCATGTGAACACAGGGAAACGGGAAGCCTAAATAATATATTCCCTTAGCTGTTGTCCTTCAAATAAAAAAAATGCATTTGCATATCCGTAATCTTTATGGTTAGACTGTTAGAGACTATGGCAAAGAGGTTTATGTACACAAAGTGTTAGTGAAATAATATCCTAAATACGGTGTGAGCTAGCCCTATTGTGTATCTGAATCTCAGAGACTCGAATGCATATAGGCCTATTGTTAATCGCTTGTGGCTTTAATTACATTTTCCAGTTAGGAGCCTTAATATTTAATATTCATTAACATGCTGAAATCATGCCATGCCATCTATAGAGACTGCTTTTTTTTTTTTTTAAAAATACGCTGGACAATGTAAAAAGTGTGATATAATTGTGAACAAGAATGTTAGACTAATGGTATTGATGCCTTAACATTTTCTTAGCGAGCAATGCAGAATAGTCTGAACTACAAATTATAGTGTGTCACAGATCAACCTGGAAAAAAAAACTATACACTAGCTCGTTCTTACACAAATTAAAGTAGTGGGCCAGGTTGCAAGGCGATGATTATTAAGTAGTTTACCTAATAGACTGACGTTGACAGGGTCTTTAAATCTCTGCTTGACAAAGATGATGATATTAATGATGTTTGTAACAACTCCAAAAATGCTCATCGTTGCCACTACGCCAGAAATCACCAACTGGCTCACACGACTGACGTCTTCACTGACCAGCAGCTCACCAGAAAAGTCGGGAGCCGAATCCCTTGTCGAGATAGTTGCGCCTGTCAGTTGAAGTAAAGACATGGATAAAAATGTCATTGTCAAATCCTTCGCTAATTCTGACGTGCGTGTACATCCTAACCCTTTAGTCTAAACAGCTCTTTGACACACATGTAAGTCCTGGAAGTAGCTTTGTCGTGTCTTTTGTGACTTACTCTTGCGTCTTATTTCCTGTTTGCTTAACTGTTGCTACCTAATGCTGCATTGCTTATGAAATAGGACGTAGAAACGCAATTTAGTCATAACTGTGTTGAAGCTAATGAACACTAGGTAAACTTGCTAATATCATCATTTGAAACAAAAGAAAAATTGATATAGAGAAGGGTTTAAAAAAGAATTGACATGTAGTTCTACAAAGCATGTAAACATTCATGTAACAAACTCTTCATACTTTCTGAAAAAGCCATCACACAGCCCTGCAATCTTTATTATTATGTAGGAAGAGGCAGAAGAAAGTCCCTTGTCTGAAACATTTAAAGGTATTCTTTCTCGCTGAATCTTTAGAATGAAAGCAAACCAGACTATATTCGATTGAAAGAGTTAACAAGTGAAAAGATGCTTTGAAGACTAAATGACCAGGTTGGGGAGACTGGATGCAGTGGAGATACAGTCTTAAATGATACTTTCATTCCGTAACTTATTACAGCGGACCGTCCTTCTTCGATTCTATAATTGATTGGTACTATCTACTATGCCTAATGCTAAAGATGTCAGTTTAAAATGACAGTAACATTAATTGATGGTTTCTTAAGAATAATGTAGTCCAAACTAAATCTTGATATATATTTAAAATAAATCATTTGGCTTTTTGCTGTCATCAGCTTCCATCATCCACATGGCATATAGTTATAAATGTTAATAAAGTAACCGAGACAAAGATTATCAGCAAGAATATCATTTCATTACTTACATCTCATGTAGGATGTCAGTGTCACTGCATATTCATGGTTACATGTATCCTTATTTAAATACAAATTCGGCTGACACGCTGATAGCATGTAATTTTACAAAGACCACAGTTGCAATGATCAAACAAGTTAGTGTCGATACTCCCACGTAGATCAATGATGTGTTGTTGGGGCTGAGACAGAAGTTAAATTTTGGGAATTTAATATCCGTAAAATGCATTATTCATTCAAGAATATCGCATGCGTAAACAGTCAACTTAAATTGACAGGCATGTTTTGAGTCTAGTTAAACGGTAAATATATAACTTAAGTATTTTCTTTTGAAGATCGTTGTGACACACATAAAATGTGGTTATTCATTCAAGTTGTATGTTATAACACTTTTTTAAGCCATCATCGAAAATATCAGACTGTACAATTTATATCACATAAGTAGCTCTCTCATGCTAATTTAATGCAGTACATAGTGACCCTGGTTATTGCGACTGTATTGTCAATAAAAAAAGGAACTAATAAAAGCCAACGCCCTGAACACTTGGAGGTCATGACTAAAATGTGGCCCAGCCCCTTCAGAGTGTCAGAAAGTCAAAGGGTCCAAAACACGTGGGTATCATCCTCTGAAGATATTCTTTTTGCTTCGCTCTTTGAGTAATAGTTTCATGTCCACTTATCCACGATACATCTTTTATGTATAGTAGATTGTCTGTGCTACACATTGTGTATTAAATTACAAAAGTGCCCAGAAGCAGGAGGAGAGTACTTCATATGGTCTGATGTAATTGTTATCCTTCCCTGATCATATTGGCCCTGATGAACTGCATCTCCAACCAAGTACGAAGTACATGTACTTACTTTTGTCAGCTTATGGAGGCATACCAGTTGCACTCAGTATCAGTCGTTTCTGACATTTAGTGAGAAATAATCGGTATCATGTTATGGGGGAATTTCCCTTGTGTCTTCATCTTTGGTCGTGTATTTCACCCCTTCAGTGACTTTTTCAGTCTTGCAGCCTGTAGAAATAGCGAAATGAGCCACATACTCCTTTATTATAAAAATGCGTTAAAGTTTTTGCATATCTACACAGTGGTTATACTTTTTGACTTGAAGCTTCCGCATATCTACATAGCGGTTATATTTTTGACAAATTGTGACGGACCACTAATGTTAAACTTGTCAAACTTGTTGTTATCTACTGCCGTCTTTTGGGAAATAAAAGTTGTGAAGATCTTGTACGAAGACTATATTGTTATCAAAAACAGTTGTGCGAAGGAGAAGACGCGAAAATACGATAGAGTATCAACTGAGTGGCTCACTCCTCACCATCCTTTCCTATTAGGGTGACAGTGTGAGTTTGAATCAAAAGTACCCATGTGATGGGATGGCTTCGAAAGAAACGGAACGAATCACATGTGACGGAGAGCATATTTGAATCCGTATTCTTCTAGGGCTATTCAAGAAATAAAAGCAAGCCGTAGTCTACATCAGAACTTGCTGAATTTTTGTTGAGGGATGTGATAGATTAGGTACAGAAGTTTTGTTCATCTGAGAGCGGTTTCCAAAGTCTTTATGCACGGTCAATAATTTACTTAGATCATTTGTCAAATTGTATGCACAAGATATAGATTGAAAGTATAGCATTTTGCAATTATAAACTTCGAAACTGATTCTACGATATAAATTCACTGACATAAACATGGAATATGAATAATGAAACACTTGCCAGAAAATAGAGATGTGGGGTCAAACATTCACAAGGCACCCCCTGAACATTTTTTTTTTTTTACAAATTTTTGTCATCAGAATCTTTTTTTTTTAAATAATTAGAACATACAGTGCATGGATTGTGTATAAATTGGTGTGGATTTATTTTCTTACGATCAGAATCATTCGTGACAATGGAGAGTAACATAACCAAAAATACCAAAATTTCCGAAGAATGAATAGTTTTGTTTCTTGGGGTTTTTTTTTGGGGGGGGGGGGGGGGNGTTTTTTTACATTTATTTTACTTTTATCTTCAAATTGAAATAATTTTACTTTTGTCAACATCCCGTGTTCTCCTTTTTTATGTTGTACAAGAGGACTGAGGTTCTCACTATCTTGATTATATCTGTCGTAGAACGACATGCAGGATTGGTCGGAAAGCGGAAGTAACCAAAAAAAGAAGAGCTCATATTTTGGTGGAAGGGGAAGGGCTTTCATAGGAGATTCCTACTTGCTAAGGCTGGGAGAAGGAATATTCTTTAATATTTTGAATACGGAGTCCAGTGGGAGAAGGAAATGAGGTTCCTATGGTACTATACCTCATGGCATTTAACGTCTAGGCTAAGCAAGACAATGATACTTAATGTGATGTGTTCAAAGTTAGATCTTGCATACTACGATTTGAATTGTCGTTCATTTTGTTGACATTCCCTTAATAATAATAGTTGATTCTGTGTGTGTGTGTGTGTGTGTGTGTGTATGTGGGNGGGGGGGGGGGGGGGTCCATTTGAATGGACTGATTCAACGAGTATAGAAAGTAAGTAAAAATGAAACTATAAAGATAGAATTCAAAATATAACATCTCACTGGAAATTTAAAAAGTAGATAAAAGATGAATAAGTAGTCAACATGGTTGATAATTTTGAGAAAATAAAAATACCTTCGAATTATTAAATATATGTAAAAATAAACAGAAGAATAAATACTGAAATTTACATATACTATTATGACCTTACAGAACAATAAAGAAAGAAAGAAATTTACTTCTTCCAGAGGATCATGGTACAACTCAGCTACACGTGAATGATGCCCAGATTCACTTCATGCGATTGTGTATTTTGCTTTGCTCTATCGACTTACTGCTTTCAGGGAGAAAACTAGGTGTCCCTCTGTTAAGAGGGTCATTGGCTTGCACTTGCGTTGCTTATAATTAACAGCCTGTAGTTTTCAAAAGATATATTAATTGGCTCACTTCGAGAATGTCCTCGTTCATTGATGTCCAAAATGAGGGTCGTTTGGTTTCCCATAATCAAGCTGGGCGTCCTAGTAAATTGGTCTCTACTTTTGAATTTCCAGCCTTTGCAACACTAGTTGATGTGAATAATGCCTCCATTTCTGGGTGTGTGTAAATATTTCTGTTGAATATGTGATGTCTTTAACTGTTTCAGCGTCACTGGACATTTAGCTGAAACAGATAATAACGTGACATAGTTTTACTTTTATACTCCATGATGTTATTCTATTTCCATTAAAGCTACTTTAAAATTTCTTTCTCATTTCTTCCAATAGCTGAATGTGTTGTATTCAATAACGATATTAGCAGCAGTAGCTAGAATCATGCGGATCACAAATAAACGGATGGATGGATGGATGGATGGATGGATGGATGGATGGATGGATGGATGGATGGATGGATGAATGGATACTATTGTTTATGCTTTTGTGTGCAATATTATTATAATTTCTACAATCGATCCATCAAACAAACAACAACCATCCTTCCAATCTATCATTACCAGTTCCTTTATTCATCATCCGTCTACTATAGCTCCATCAATCACGCATCATTTTATCCATTATCCATCAACAATTATGTGTCAATATTATATCTTTAGCTTTTATTAATCCATATTACTATAATTTCATATCCTTCATCAATGAAGCATCTACTTTTATATGTTATCAACCCATCCATTCCGGATCCAGCATTACCCATTTACCTTTCCTCATTTCTTCATCAGCTATTTCCATCATCAATCAATATTCTATCATCCGTCATCATCCATTTGATTTTCTTCTGTCCTCAATATGTTATCCATCCATTATCCATCCATCTTCCATTTAGTTTCCATCACTCATTCATAATCCGTCTGTCATCCTTCCATCTTGTTTGTCCGTCCATCATTCATACATTATTCATCCCTTAACCATCCATCTTCTGTCATTGATCGATAATAATTTCAGTACACACAAAGAAAATGAGCATACTGTTTTTACTACAATATGATACACAGTGACACAAAGAAAAATGCGAACCCTCCCTTCTCTCAGTAACTTTCTTAACAAGCATATTTAGATTAAATTTCAACCCCGTGATGCAATTTGCACAGAACAACAATTACTGAAAGTAGCGACCACATTTTTGAACTGTTCCGTAATAAGCACACATACTGTGCCATTTACCAGAGAGGGGATTGCAGATCACATTAAATAAAATGATTCAGACATTTCAAATGACACTTTAATAGTTCTTACGTTCTCTTAAATGTCATATTCTTTGATTTTAGATGAGAACTATCTATGACACATCATCAAAACCTGACATCTTGAGTTCAACAGGTATTGGCATGCTTTTAAAATAGTAAAGCTAAAATTCATTTTGAGTCATCAAAGCACTGCCCTTGTATTCTGTATTGCAACTTTCCCAACACAGTAATTGCCGAAAGACAGTTCTGTACTTGCTACTCATGTGATAATAGATAATGATGTTGGACGCCGAATTTGTGCATTCCAAAAACATGGTGACGCCACCCAAAACGTTCACCGTATTTTTGTATTGGCCATCGACATTGAGGCCAGGGACAAATATTATGGCGATGCACAGCAAACAAAAAGGGCTGAAACAGACAATGAAGAGAGTGGAGACCATTAATATCATCTTCGCCACCCTTTGATCTCGTACAGAAATCGTGTCAGCGTTTCCAGGCGCTGTGCATTTCAGACGCCATTTGGCCTTTTGGCGCAGTTTGATGACCAATATAGTGGTGCAGATAATGATCGTAAAATACGCGCTCAACGGAATTACACCATTGTTAACGGCGAAAGCATAGCTCTCCACAGTGTCTTTATTGGCTGAGTACAACAGTGCAAGAATAGTCCGGTTTCTTTCGGGTGAGAACTCCAGCACCAGCGAGTTGACGTAATATATAGGGGAGACACTAGCGGTGAACAGGATGAAAAGAGAGACGACGATGATAAGTACACGCCTCGGAGTGATGATACTCTTCACCTGAAATCAAATGAGATAACATAAAATGAAATGGTACAGACAGTTTCTCATAGAACCTTATACAGCAAAGAATACAAATCGGAGAGTCTTAGATAGTTCGCCATCTTATTTGGTTGAGTTTTTTAAAAGGAGGAAGGCAACTGTATATAACGCAAGAAAGAAAGAAAAAAAAAAGCAATCTCCAGATTTGGCCCTCCTTTTACTGAACCAAAGATTTATGTGACTTACTTTGTCTGTGAAGTTTGATAAATGTATTGGGTTGTGGAAAGCACAGAAATGGCCCAAGATACAAATTGCCTATCTCATTCTGCCTATGACTGTGGCGAAATGAAAGCATCCTGATTAGAGTTAACATTAAAAGCTGTCAATCACCATACAATATCAAGGATGTGAAACCGAGATATACTGGCCACATGAAGAAACAACAGAGGCTACAAAAATCTCAAAGTTGGAGGAAAAGGTTGTTATAAAGAAAAAAAAAGGACGATCAAATCGCACGGGTGAGAAGAGGCTCTAATTACTAAGTGATCGGTGAAAGGTTACAGGAGCCCACTGGTCAAAAATAAAATTGGACCAACAGAGTGACCATCAGAGTCGATAGTAGCAGAGTATAAAATCTGTCCTTTGTGTAGAAATAATCGTATAAGTAATGAAATTCAGTCTTTGAATGTGTAAAAAAATAATTGTGTTTCCCACTGACTTCAGCGGATTTCATTTGTGCGGGCCTGTGCTCTGCAAAAGAAGGCCAAATTTTTAACTCCTTTTCATGTAACTTAAAAGTGTGAAAAAAATCTAAATGAAGAACCCTCACTGTAAGTGGCACCAGACTTGCAGACTAGTTCTGGCCATCTCGGAACGTTCCTGTGGTTCGAGGAGACATTTTTACTACATGGCTTAAAGAGGCTCTTACAATTTGGTTCCTACAACCTCAAGTGAAGCCTAAATAACTGAATGTTTATCACCGTTCCAATACTGCGTCCAAATTTACTTTACCATGGTGTACCAGTGTCCCAAGTATGCGACTTGAATATGCCACCAATTTACGTTTTCAAAGAAGTGACAGACAAAATGTTAATGGGTGGAACCACAGTGCAATTTCGTGGAAAAACTCCCAGTCAGCAACAAATAAGAAGAGATACAACAGGCCCAAGCAAGGCCCTGGTACCACACTGACAACTGACATACATTTGGAATTTATAGGAAGCTTGCAAAAGACTGAGACTAGTGGTGTCGAATCAATGGAGCCTGATGGAGCCAAGAAACTACTTTTCTTCCTGCTTTACTCCCCTCCTCTCTTTGCTACTATGGTAATCTGATATTAATTAACCCAAATAAAATCTATTTGTTTCAGCCATTAAAAGATATAACATTGTACTTCCTAGCTTTGCATGGATCACATTAGTTTAGTGTGCCTATAGCCAAACCCAAAAGTCAAGCCCACGACAAAGCCAAATGACAGAGCAACGAGTGCATTCGCCGGCAGGGTTAAACTTAAAAATCTCATGTCATTGTGCATACGAAAGTTGAATACGTTTGTTCTCTTTTCCACTATGAAAATCAACAACAGGTTAACGGAAAGCGAAATGAATGATCATTATTGCAAGCAGAAGTCTATCGCAATAATATACTTTTAACCTGATACGGCTGAGTGATGTCCAAAAAGTGTCTTATTTCCTCCGTGACAGCTTGTGAAAATACGATAAGCAAAAATTAGAAGAGAGAAATTACACAAGAGAGATATAATAAATGATAAAGTCTATGAAATGTCCAAAGTTTGGTGTTTTTTTTTCTTCAGTTACCCTTCCCCTAACCCTGCCACATACCCTTAATCAAGCTCCAGTCAGAAGTGCCATGATATATTGCCTGCGAAATTTGCCGCAGTTCCGAAGTCAACCAGTGCGCGGGGATGAACTAAAAAACACAACTGTCTATAACTATCAGGACATGATAAGCGGCCTAAACTTCTCAACATAATGATTTCAGAATTTGTTTTAATCTTAATTGTGGAATACGATCATTAATAGACAATAAAGACAACATCGGATAACATTTTTGAGAGAGAGAACGTGATGTGACACATAATATCGTTATTTCTGTAAGTCACTGAACTATTTTTTTTATTATTAGACTTAAAATTGTTGAGTTCTCTACCGGCACTCTATTCTATTTCCATTCTGTTTAGCTGCTTCCAAGGAGAGTGGCTAGCCAATAGGGCAGTAGTGTTGAGGTGTGAAGATGCCAATAGCACCTGGCATAAAAATATGCAATTTTCAAATAGTCCTTATAGAATCAGAAAACTGGCCATGGGGAGAGGGGAAAGGGGTTGGATTTTAATTTCAAAGGCTTAGATAGGTGGAAATACATGTGTAGACTCAGAATAGGTGAGGTTTAGCCACTCAAGTATAAACTTTGTGGTTGTTGCTAGATGGGTAAGGTTACCCTGTTTACTCAGTGAAAAGGCCTAAAATATTTGGTAGTCTGCTTCACTGCCTAAGTTCTCAAAAGCTAACTGGTTGAGGGGCATTTTTCTTTGTGTCAACATTTGGAGGAGGAGCTAAACAACATGATGTAAAGTATTTTGGCATGTGACACCTAGATAAGCTAATGAGGGGTGTAGAAGCTAATATAGCCAACAGCGAAAAAAAAACATTGGCATCTTCATATCTTGAGAAGCTTCACGAGAAAGCAGTGAGGTGGAGAATAGACAAAAGTAGTTCTCAAACCTTTAAAGGCATGGTGATACATAGACATCTTTCCAGAGTGATGAGACCTGTAAGCCAGGAAGTGACGCTGAAGAAGACAACATGAGGCCATCCTGCTACCACAGATACGACTCCCAGGAGATTTTCCACGGGCAAGTCCAAATCTCTGACTGAGGGATTAAAGCCGACACTTGCCGCCAACAACGTCAACAAACAGCCCAGGTCCGAGATCCCTAAAGCTGTGTGTGGGTACATACTGTAATTATGAGTTCGATGATATTTGTGATTCATATAAAAAATGCCGAAGGGAAACAGGTTCGTTTACTCATCTTAAGTCCAAATAATGCTAAGATTAAAGATAATCTGGGTTAATTCTTATAAACATATGCAATATAATATACGATAACTGTTAGAGGTTTCATTGATCTAGGTGCTATACTCCTGTCACAGCAATATAATTTTAAAAACATGTCAAAAAATGACTTGCCGGGATCAGTGCGGGCGACCACCAATGACTTTATTATGTGATTCAATTGTAATACTATGTATTTGCATGTATGACGTGTACTCTTCTGTATGTTTATATTATGAATGATATATGGCATTGAATGACATTGTACATTAATTACCCTTGGGGTGTCAATAAAAGTCCTATTTTCATTTTTGTGTCTCAGCACCTTTATCGGGCATGCTCAGATAATATGAATTTTGAATATGTCAGCTATAGCGTGAACATATGAGACAGACATATGAAATTTGCAGCATGAGTATAGAATATCCAACTGCTATTGTGTGCTAACTTGCAACTATATAAAATCTGAATTATGAAAAGTATTAAACTTGGAAACTAAGTTGTTGTTGTTGTTGTTGTTGTTGTTGTTGTTGTTGTTGTTGTTGTTGTTGTTGTTTTGTTGTTGTTGTTGTTGTTGTTG
>JAWQUT010000071.1:142886-153922 GCA_033807755.1 Ellobium chinense
TACATCCGACACATATGCTGTACACATGTAATTAGTGAGAGTACATAATTGTTTGTGTTGATGTATCAGATTCCAAAAAAGGAGGTTAGTAGACAAAAAGGGATTGTATCTACTTTTCGCAGTAGAATAAAAAGGCATAATTCCTCATAAAATTGTTGCCTCTATTAATTTTTGAAAAATAAAAAATAAAAATATGATATTTATTTATCTTGTAGGGTAATTGAAATACAGTGTCATACAAATCTTATTCATAATCCAAACACATAGAACAATACAAATCATACATGTAAATTATTGTAAATATTAATATTACAAATGAAATACATAACATAATCATTGCTATTGCTAGCGGTGCAGCGCCCTGGTCGTCCCCCCCCCCTCCCCCAAGTCTAAAGCTTCTAATGCAGTGATGACAGCCAGAGATTCAGAACAATATGATACCAAATTTTGCATGTGATCTAATATGTGAAATACGACCGCGGACGGTGATGAGGCTTGACTCATACAAAATTACAGAAAACAGAAAGACATACATCGAGGATCTTTAATGAGTGTTTGTTTGATACCAGATTTATGAAGTGCGTTATACATTTGTCGTAACCGCGAGTCTCTGCTATAAATGTATAGCAACAATTTCATAAATCTGATATCAAACAAACACGAGTTTCAGTTCCCTTTTATCATAAAAACTCTTATTAATTAAAAATGTACTTTTAATTTTGAAAAGGATCCTAAAGTAGCCCTCACCCTGTTTGAGTCATATCAATCACAACTGAACTAAATAAACCACACAGTTACGCGACATAAAGTAGATCCAAACAGCTGACAACCATCAATGAAACTTTAGACCTCAGAAACACTGTGGCATTTAAAATACTTTTAATTAAGATGTTTAACTGAACTGAAACTGAAACATGAAGAAAACGATGACAAGCGATAAGAAGACAGACTGAAGATTTTTATTCTAAATCTAGACAGAGGGAAAACCCACAGAAGTGGAAATAGTTACAACAGAAACGACGTCACATAGTCATACGCCTAGAGGTTTTCAAGGCTTCCAATCAAAGTATTCGTAAGCAGGTCAAATTTATGCAACGATTGACGTACCGAAAAATTATTACACACTTTCATGTCATCGGAAATAGGCTCTGTTTATATCATAAATAAGGAGTATATTACTATAACATTTGACCATCCCCACCCTCCCAGAAAAAAAACCCACAACAACAAAAAAAGAAAAAAAAAACAGGAAAATATCAAAAGTCAAATGTCCAAATTCTGTCTAGATTATTTATGTTCTTTTTCTAAAGCAAGTATCTAATTTTAAAAATAAGTAATGTTATGTTCAATGACCTCGATTTGAATTTGTCAACTATTTGTTGGTTTCATTTTTTCTTTTTCAGTAAAGTGTCGCACATGATTAATTTCTGACCTCAGGTGTGACTTCATGTGGTAAATTTGGTGTTTTGGTGAGTCATAATACTCGTACCAAAAAAAAAAAAAAAATTCTTTCACAAAACAGTCTAATCTTTAATCTTTTTCAGCTGATGTACAGTGCCCTTTAATGCAACTCATAGGGAGAATGGGGTAAAAAAAAAACGTTTGATTAAAATGAATGGTGATTATATTGTGAGTGTCTAATATAATCATAATATTTTGTTCTTTGAAAAGTATCAAAATTATTTTTAACCAGGCACCAAGCCAATTCTGTTATAGGCGAAGGCAGACTAATGTGACTTTACCTAGTAAACTGACGTTTGTCGAGTCCTTCAAGCCCTGCTTGGCAAAGCAGATGATATTGATAATATTGGACACAATACCGAAACTGCTGATTGTTGTAATCACGGTAGCAAACATGACCCAGTGGAAAATCAGCAGTACCTCATCGCTGACCAAATCGTTCGGTTTTCCTGGCATAGACTGGCTTAGTTTTCCTGGCTTGATGATCTCTGTGGAAGCTGTGCTATCGAATGTGTAAGAAGAGGACATGCAAAATGTAGCCATTTCATAGATGTGGAGAAATCTCGACAAATGTTTCCGATGTTGTAAAGACTACAAAACAACAGCTCTTCAAATTCAAAATAAAACTGTTCTGACCACCCCTTAACTACGTTTGATTCTATTGTTATTAAGCTTGTGTAATTAATTGAATGCAATAAAGTTACAGATAAGTAAGTATGACTGTCCCGCAAAGTATTCGTGGGTGGTCTTAGAGTTTTTAATCAAGCACTCGGAGTAGAACTAGGTCTCCTGAAAATGTGCATTTCCTCATCAGCTCATAAAGAAACAGTAGCTCAGGGCCTTGTAATGTGTTTGCATTCGGTGCCAGAGTAATGCCGTCTGTTAAGTAACGCAATTAATGCTATTAACTTTGCAATAAAATTAATTTGGCTCTCCGAGAAGTGATGCTGGCAATGTTATGATCGTTTTACATGATACCATTTATTTTAATTAAAAGCGATCCATCTAACTCCGTCTGGGAAACAAGAAAGTATTCAAACCTAGGCCTTATATTTCATTTTTCCCTTCCGGTGTTAAACCATAGTGACTACGCAGACTATTGTAAAAATTGTTACATCCTCTTTGATTCAAGATGACTAATGGTTCGCTTATTATGGACAGACCAGAGAAATGTAATGAAATCTATGGATGTCAGGAATCCTATAATTAAAGCCAGTTGCGAGCTGCACAGTACAGTCAAACTGTGTCAGGTGTCCTTTTATGGATCACAATTACTAGTAGTCGCTATATGATCAGCCTCTTTATTTTGTTCAGTTGTTTGATTGTTGATATATTATAGACTGACATATGTAATTATGAAAGATATTTAGATGTCAAGAACACTACAAAAAAGGGCAGATGTCGTTTGTCTTATAACTTTGACAGGCGTCACAGATCATCAGTTTTGTTGGTCCTTTGAAGTCATCGACAGATCGCTTGGATTCCAATCAACACAGTATGGCAGCTTGTAATCTACCCGACGCAAAAATTACTATGAGCACAAGATACTGACTTCGTTATTTGACAAAACAATAACCTAGTATCTAAAACTTACTCACAAATTGATTCAGACGACGAGATGTCTGTATTTTACTGAGCGAACAAAATTGTTAGTCTGTCAAATAGCCACAATTGAATGCTATCATTATCATCTCTGCAACATTTCATTGCGCGCAAAAGTATTATTCCAGATAGTTGTAAACCAACATATTTGTGATTGCCCCTCCTTAAACTTAATTTGCGTCAAGGGAAACGGTTAGAAAAATACTCCAGCTTCTAGGGCACATATCAAATTGTACAGCTTCGCAGTAGAGAATTTCACATAGAACTAGTGTTCTGTCTTGCAGAATCTTTTACCTTAGATGCTTCTTTCTGACAAGCTGTTGTGTCCATTTGTGTACAAATGGTTAAAATAAACTTCCCTGTTTCCTTGAACCAAGCCTTGTATGAATTTTATTGTGTAAAATTCTGCCAACTCTTCAAACTGGCTAGAAAGAGATGTATGAGAGATCTTTAAATACACAAAAAAGCCGTCATTTGGGCGGACTTGCAGTATGTAAACTGTACAGAGCCCACATTTATTTAATGTTATGTCTTGAGGAATGTTTAATTTTAGGCTCTTTTTCTGTCAAGCCGTTGAGTCGCTTAGGCAAGCCTTGTATGTTTTTTATTGTTTTTTCTTAATTCTGCGAACTGTCCTAAGTGACCAGAAATAGCGTGTGTGAGATATACAACAGCAAACAGCAAAACAGAAAAATTGTCACTTGGACAGACTTCCAGTATGTGGCCTGTGGCCGTATGCATAATATATGCGTTAGTTAACGTATATTGTCTGTGCTATACATTGTGTATTAAATTACAAAAGTGCTCAGAAGGAGGAGGAGAGTATCATATATTCTGATGTAATTGCTATCCTTCCCTGATCATATTGGGCCTTATGACCTGCATCTCCAAACAAGTATGAAGTACTTACTTTTGTCAGCTTATGGAGACATACCAGTTGCACCCAGTATTAGCCGTTTCTGACATTTAGCGAGAAAAAATCGGTATCATGTTATGGGGGAATTCATCTTGTGTCTTCATCTTTGGTCGCTTATTTCGCCCCTTCAGTGACTTTTTCAGTCGTGCAGCCGGTAGAAATAGCATAATGAACCACATAGTTCTTTATTCGACAAATGCATTAGCGTTTCTGCATTTATCTACATAGTGGTTATAGTTCTTGACTTGAAGCTTCCGCATATCTACATAGTGGTTATATTTTTGACAAATTTTGACGGACTACTAATGCTAAACTTCCCAAACTTGCTGTTAACTACTGCCGTCTTTTGGGAAATAAAAGTCGTGAAGATACTGTACGATGACTATAATGTTATCAAAAACGCTTGTGCGAAGGAGAAGACGTGAAAATGCGATAAAGTATCAACTCATGGTGGCTCATTCCTCACCACCCTTTCCTCTACGGTTGACAGTGTGGGTTTGAATCAAAAGTACCCATGTGATGGATGGCTTCGAAAGAAACGGAACGAATCACATGTGACGGGGAGCATACCCGTATTCTTCTAGGGCTATTTAAGAAATAAAAGCAAGCCGTAGTCTACATCAGAACTTGATGAGTTTTTGTTGAGGGATGTGATAGATTAGGTACAGAAGTTTTGTTCATCTGAGAGCGGTTTCCAAAGTCTGTATACATGGTCAGTAATTTACTTAGATCATTTATCAAATTGTATGCACAAGATATAGATTGAAAGTACAGCATTTTGCAATTATAGACTTCGAAACTAATTCTACGATGTAAATTCACTGACATAAACATGGCATATGAATAATGAAATACTTGCCAGAAAATAGAGATGTGGGGTCAAACATTCACAAGGCACCACCTGAAGATTTTTTTTTACACATTTTTGTCATCAGAATCATTTTTTTTTTTAATATTTAGAACATACAGTACATGGACTGTGTATAAACTGCTGTAGATTTATTTTCTTACGATCAGAATCATTCGTGAAAATGGAGAGTAACATAACCAAAAATACCAAAATTTCCAAAGAATGAATAGTTTTGTTTGGTGTTTTGTTGTTGTTGTTGTTGTTGTTGTTGTTGTTGTTGTTGTTGTTGTTGTTGTTGTTGTTTTTTTTGGGGGGGGGGCTTTTGGGTGGAGGAGGGGAGGGGGAGATTGTGTTGTTGTTGTTTTTTTTACATTTGTTTTACTTTTATCTTCAAATTGAAATAATTTTACTTTCGTCAACATCCTGTGTTCTCTTTTTTTTTTTATGCTGTACAAGAGAACTGAGGTTCTCACTATCTTGATTATATCCGTCGTAGGACGACATGCAGGACTGGTCGGAAAGCGGAAGTAACAAAACAAAAAAAAAAGAAGAGCTCATATTTTGGTGGAAGGGGAAGGGCTTTCATAGGAGGTTTCTACTTGCTAAGGCTGGGAGAGGGAATATTTTTTTAATATTTTGAATACGGAGTCCAGTGAGGGAAGGAGATGAGGTTCCTATGGTACCATACCTCATGGCATTTAACGTCTATGCTAAGCAAGACAATGATGCTCAATGTGATGTGTTTAAAGTTAGGTCTTGTATACTACGATTTGAAGTGTCGTTCATTTTGGTAACATGCCCTTAATAATAATAGATGATTCTGTTGGGGGGGNGGGGGGGGGGGATGGGGGGTTTCCATTTGAATGGACTGATTCAAAGAGTATAGAAAGTTAGTAACAATGAAACTATAAAGAGAGAATTTAAACTGTAACATCTCACTGGAAAATAAAAAAGTAGATAAGAGATAAATCAGTAGTCAATACGGTTGATAATATTAAAAAAATAAAAATACCTTCGAATTATTAAATATATGTATAAATAAACCGAAGAATAAATACTCAAATTTACATAAAATATTATGACCTTACAGAACAATAAAGAAAGAAAGAAATTTACTTCTTCCAGAGGCTCATGGTACAACTCAGCAACACGTGACTGATGCCCAGATTCACTTCATGCGATTTGCTTTGCTCTATTTCTGTCATACCATCGGCAGAGTTTCAAAATATGACTTACTGCGTTCAGGGAAAAACTAGGTGTCCCTCTGTTAGGAGGGTCATTGGCTTGCACTTGCTTTGCTAATAATTAACAGCCTGTAGTTTTCAAAAGATATATTGAGTTGGCTCACTTCGAGAATGTTCTCGTTCAATGATGTCCAAATGCGGGTCAATTAGTTTCTCATAATCAAGCTGGGCGTCCTAATAAATTGGTTTCTACTTTTGGATTTCCAGCCTTTGCAGCACTAGTTGTTGAGACGAATGCCTCCATTTTTGGTTGTGTGTAAATATGTCTGTTGAATATGTGATGTCTTTAAATGTTTCAGCTTCACTGGGCATGAAGCTGAAACAGATAATAACGTGGCTCTAATTTAACAAAGTTTTACTTTTATACCCCATATCGTTAATTTATTTCCGTTAAAGTTACGAGTCTTTAAATTTTCTTTCTCATTTCATCCGAGAGCTGAATATGTTGTATTCGATAACGATATTAGCAGCAGTAGCTAGAATCATGCGGATCGCGAATATACGGATGGATGGATGGATGGATACTATTGTCTATGCTTTTGAGGTCGGTGTTGCATATTATGTTATCCAATATTGTTATATTTTCTACAATCGATCCATCAAACAAACAACAACCATCCTTCCATCCATCATAATTAGTTCCTCTATTCATCATCCATCCATATCCATTACGCATCATTTGATCCATTATTCATCAACTATCATGTGTCAATATTTTATCATTTAGCTTTTATTAATCATTATTACTATAATTTTATATCCTTCATCACTGAAACATCTATTTTTATGTGTTATCCATCCATCCATTCCGGATCCATCAATTACCCATTTACCTTTCCTCATTTCTTCATCAGCTATTTTCATCATCAATCAATATTCTATCACCCGTCATCATCCATTTGATTTTCTTCTTTCAATATGTTATCCATCCATTATCCATCCACTATCCATCCATCTTCCATTTAGTATCCATCACTCATTCATGATCCGTCCATCATCCTTCCATCTTGTTTGTCCGTCCATCATCCATCCATTATTCATCCATTAACCATCCATCTTCTATCATTGATCGATAATAATTTCAGTACACACAAAGAAAATGAGCATACTATTTTTACTACAGTATGATACACAGTAACACAAAGAAAAAATGCGAACCCTCCCTTCTCTAAGTAACTTTGTTAATAAGCAATAGATTATTTCCAAAGTTTGCAAAAGCAAATATCATGATATGGAACACAGATTAAATTTCAAACCCGTGAGGCAATTTGCACAGAACAACAGTAAATGAAATTAGTGACATTTTAAACTGTTGCGTAATAAGCATACTACTGTGCCATTTACCAGAGAGAGGATTGCAGATCGCATTGAATGAAATGATTCAGACATTTCAAATGACACTTTAATAATTCTCACGTCCTTTTAAATGTCATACTCTTTGAGTTTAGATGAGAACTATCTATGACACATCATTAAAACCTGACATCTTGAGTTCCACAGGTTTCGGCATGCTTTTAAAATAGTAAAACTAAAATTCATTTTGAGTCATCACTGCCCTTGTATTCTGTATTGCAACTTTCCCAACACAGTAACTGCCGAAAGACAGTTCTGTACTTGCTACTCATGTGATAATAGATAAAGATGTTGGACGCCGAATTTGTACATTCCAAAAACATTGTGACGCCACCCAAGACATGCAACGTATTTTTGTATTGGCCATCGACATTGAAGCCAGGGACAAATATCATGGCGATGCACAGCAAACAAAAAGGGCTGAAACTGACAATGAAGAGAGTGGAGACCATTAATATCATCTTCGCTACCCTTTGATCTCGTTCAGAAATCGTGTCAGCGTTTCCAGGCGCTGTGCTTTGTAGACGCCACTTGGCCTTTTGGCGCAGTTTGATGACCAATATAATAGTACAGATAATGTTAGTAAAATACGCGCTGAACGCAATTACACCGTTGTTAATGGCGATAGTATAGCTCTCCACAGTGTCTTTATTGGCTGAGTACAACAGTGCAAGAACAGTTCGGTTTCTTTCGGGTGAGAACTTCAGCACCAGCGAGTTGACGTAATATATAGGGGAGATACTAGCGGTGAACAGGATGAAAAGAGAGACGATGATGATAAGTACACGCCTCGGAGTGATGATACTCTTCACCTGAAATCAAATGAGATAACATAAAATGAAATGAAATGAAATGGTACAGACGGTTTCTCATAGAACCTTGTACAGCAAAGGACACAAATCGTCACAGTCTTAGATAGTTCGCCATCTCATTTCAGTGAGTTTTTGAGACGAGGGAGGCAACTCTATTCAAAACAAGTAAGAAAAAAAAAAACAATGTCCAGCTCTGGTGCTCCTTTCACTGAACCAAAGATTTATGTGACTTACTTTGTTTGTGAGATTTGATGAATGTATTGGGTTGTGGCAAGCACAAAAATGGCCCAAGATGCAAATTGCCTATCTCTGAGGTAGGCATTTTGCCTATGACTGTGACGAAATGAAACAGTCCTGAATAGTTCATATAAAAAGCTGTCAATTACCACACAATATCAAGGATGTGATGCCGAGATATTTTAGCCACATGAAGAAATAACAGAGACTACAAAATCTATGTAGAAGGAAAAGGTTGTTATAAATAAAGAAATAGGACGATCAAATCGCACGGGTGAGAAGAGGCTATAATTAATAAGTGATCAATTAAAGATTACAGGAGCCCAATCGGTCAAAAAAAATTTGGACCATTAGAGTCGATAGTAGCAGATTTTAAAATATGTCCTTTGTGTAGAAATAATCATATAAGTGGTGAAATTCAGTTTTGAATGTGTAAAAAAATAATTGTTTCCCACTGACTTCAGCGGATTTCATTTGTGCTGGCCTGTGCTCTACAAAAGAAGGCCAAATGTTTAACTTCTTTTCATGTAATTTTAAAATCGTGAAAAAAATCTAAACGAAGGATCCCCACTGTAAGTGGTACCAGATTTGCAGACTAGTTATTCCTAGCTTTGCATGGATCCCATTAGTTTAATGTGCCTATAGCCAACTCAAAAGTCAAGCCCACGGCAAAGCCAAATAACAGAGCAACGAGTGCATTCGCCCGCAGGATTAGACTTAAAATGGCATGTGCATGTGCTTACGAAATTGAATATGTTTGTTCTCTTTTCTACCATCAAAATCGACAACAGGTTAAAGGAAAACGAAATGGATTATCGCCATCGCAAGCAGAAGCCTATCGCAATGACTTGCCTTTAATCTGAAACGGCTGAGTGATGTCCAAAAAGACTCCTCCGAGACAGCTTGTGGATTGTATTTACGATAAGCTTTATTCTATTTTCCTTTCTCTTTAGCTCTATCTAGGCTAGCCAATAGGGCAGTAGCGTTGAGTAGCTTCACGAGAAAGCATGAGAGGTGGAATATAGACAAAAATACAAGTAACAAGTTCTCAAACCTTTAAAGGCATGGTGATACACAGACATCTTTCCAGAGTGATGAGACCTGTAAGCCAGGAAGTGACGCTGAAGAAGGCAACATGGGGCCATCCTGCTACCACAGTTACGACTCCCAGGAGATTTTCCACGGGCAAGTCCAGATCTCTGACTGAGGGATTAAAGCCTACACTTGCCGCCAACAACGTCAACAAACAGCCCAGGTCCGAGATCCCTAAAGCTGTGTGTGGGTATATATATATATATATACTGTAATTATGAGTTGATGATATTTCTAATGCAACAAGTTTAACAAGTTTATTAGGAATAAGCCCAGACAACAGACGTGGTACATGGGTAAAATACAGTATCCAACGGAACAGCACATAGACATTTTAAGCATTACGAATACTAACTTCACACATGTTTACAATGCATTGTTACATTCACGTGCGTTTACAACGTTCTCGTACATTTTACATTTGAAATTATTTGCATGGATATAAAATACCGAAGAGAAACAGGTTTACTCATCGAAAGTCCAATAATTGCAAAGATGAAAGATAATCTGGGTTATTTTTTATAAACATTAATATAATATACATGCAATACACTATAACTGCTAGAAGTTTCATTAATCTAGGTACTATACGTTTGTCACCGCAAAATAATATTAAAAACATGTCAAAATAATATGACTTACTGGGACCAATGCGGGCAACCACCAATGACTTTTGTTATGTGTTTCATTTGTAATATTATGTATTTGCATGAATGACGTATACATTTCTATAATATGTTTGTATTATGAATAAAATGTATGGCATTGTATGAGATTGTAAATCATCTACCCTTAGCAATTAATAAAAGTCATAAAAGTCATATTTTTCATTTTATATTTTTTAAAACACCAATAGAGGCAACAATTTTATGAAAATTTTAAGCACTTCAACTACTAAATTCACACATATTCACAATGCATTGTTACATTCACGTGCATTCACAACGTACTTTTAAATTTTACATTTAAAATTATTTACATGCATATAAAATACCGAAGAGAAACAGGTTTACTTATCCAAAGTCCCATAAATGAAAAGATTAAAGATAATCTGGGTTAATTATTATAAACATTAATATAGTATATGCAATATACTAGTCTATAACTGCTTTTAACTTTTTAACTACATTAATTTCGCTTTCCGTTAATATGTTGTTGATTTTGATAGTGGGAAAAAAAGAGCAAACGTATTCAACTTTCGTATGCACATGCAATTTTAAAACTTAATAAAAGTAATATTTTCATTTTTGTGTGTCAGCACCTTTATCAGACATGCTCCTCAGATAATATGGATTTTGTATATATGTCACTTTTAGAGTGAACATTTCAGATAGACATATGAAATTTGTAGGTAAGTATAGAATATCCAACTGCTAATGTGTGCTAACTTGCAACTATGTAAGGTCTGAATTATGAAAATTATTAAACTTGGAAACGAAGTTTTTGTGTTTTGTTGGGGTTTTTTTTTT
>JAWQUT010000071.1:153943-161443 GCA_033807755.1 Ellobium chinense
GAAACATACACTGTATACATATACAGTAATTAGTGAGAGTACAAAATTGTTTGTATTGATATATCAGATTCCAAAACTTGAGCTTAGTAGACAAACTGGAATGTATCCACTTTTCCCAGTAAAATAGAGAGGCATAATTCCTCATAAAATTGTTATCTCTATTAGTTTTTTTTATAAAATATAAAATGAAAATATGACTTTTATTTAACTTGTAGGGAAACTGACATAATTAAAATGTCACACAATGTTATGCATCTCATTCATAATACAAACATATAGAACAATACAAATCATACATGTAAATACATACTATTTCAAATAAAATAAATAACATAGTCATTGCTGGTCGCCGGCGGTGCAGCCCCCTGCCCCCCCCCCCCAAAGGTCTAAAGCTCCTAATTCAATGTTGATAACAGCCTAAGATTCAGAACAATATGATACAAACTTTGCATGTGATCTAATTTGTGAAATACCGCCGTATACGGTAATGAGGCTTGACTCATACAAAATTACAGAAAGACATACATGGAGGATCTGTAATCAGTGTTTGTTTGATATCAGATTTATAAAGTGAAATATAGATTTATCGTATTGGCGAGTCTCGGATTTCAATGTATAACGAATTTCATAACTCTGATATCAAACAAACACGAGTTTCAGATCCTTTTAATCATAAAAACTCTTATTAATTTTTTTGAAAATGAACGTTTAATAGTGAAAATGATGCTGAAGTGGCCCTCATCCTGTTTGAGTCACATCAATCACAACTGAACTGAATGAGCCACACATTTACACGACATAAAGTTGATCCAAACATTTGACAATTATCGAAGACACTTTAAACCACAGAAACACTGAGACTGAAATTGAAACGTTAAGAGAACGATGACGAGCGAGAGGAAAGACAGATGAAAGTATTTTTTTTTTAATTTAGACCAAGGGAAACCCCACAGGAGTGGAAATAGTTCCCACAGAAACGACGTCACATAATCATACACCTACAGGTTTCCAAGGCTTCCAATCAAAGTATTCGTAAACTGGTCAAAGGTCAAATTTATGCAACGTATGACATACCAAAAAGTTATTACACACTTTTATATATTACCGGAAATAGGCTCTGTGTATGATCAATAGGGATTATATTATTATTTGACCTTCCCCACTCTCCCAGAAAAAAATATACAAAAATAAAATTTTAAAGAAAACAAGAGAAATGACAGAAGTCAAACTCTGTCTAACTTATTTGTGTTCTTTTTCTAAAGCAAATATTATACAAGAGATCAGAACTGTTATGTTCCATGACCTCGACTTAAATTTGGCAATAAAGGCTATAACGTTGTATTTGGTAAATGGGTTGTTTGGTGAGTTTTAATACTCGTACCAAAGAAAAAAAAAGGTGTGTTTCACAAAACAGTTTCACGTAACTTTTATCTTTTTCAGCTGTAGTAGGGAGAATGAAAAAAAAAAACTTCTGGTTAAAATGAATGGTGATTAGAGTGTGACTGTCTATATAATTATAATATTTTGTTCTCTGAGAAATATCACGATTAATTTAAACCAAGCACCAAGCCAATTCTATTGTAGGCGGAGGCAGACTAATGTGACTTTACCCAGTAAATTGACGTTTATCGAGTCCTTCAAGCTCTGCTTGGCAAAGCAGATGATATTGATGATATTTGACACAATACCGAAAATGCAGATTGCTGTAATCAGGGTAGCATACATAACCACTTGGAAAATCAGCAGATCTTCTTCGCTGATCAAATCGCTCTGTTTTCCTGGCATAGATGACAGGTCCAGCTTGATGATCTCTGTGGAGGCTGTGCTGTCAAATGCGTAAGAAGAGGGCATGCAAAATGTAGCCATTTCATAGATGTGGAGAAATCTCGACAAATGTTTCAGACGTTACTCAGTGCTTTCTAGTCAACTGTGTTGGTTAGCACTTGTAAAGACTGCAACGCAACAGCTTTTGCAATTCAAAATAAAACTGTTCTGAATACTCCTTAACTACCATTAATTTTATTGTTATCAAGCTTATGTAATGATATTGAATGCAATAAAGTTACAGGTAAGTAAGTATGACTATTCCGCAACGTATTCGTGGGTGATCTTAGAGTTTTGATTCAAGCAACAGAAGTAGATCTAGGTCTCCTGAAAAATTGCAATGTATTGCCTTATCAGTTCAAGAAGAAACAGTAGTTCAAGGCCCTGCAATCTGTTTGCCGTCAATGCCAGAGTAATGCCGCCTGTTAAGTAACACAATGAATGGTATAAACTTTGCAATAAAATTAATGTGGCTCTCCGAGAAGTGATGCTGGCAACGTTATGATCGTTTTACATGATACCATTTATTTTAATTAAAAGCGACCCATCTAACTCCGTCTGGGAAACAAGAAAGTATTCAAACCTAGGCCTTATATTTTATTTTTCCCTTCCGGTGTTAAATCATCGTGACTACGCAGACCTTTGTGAAAAGAGTTACATCCTCTTTGATTCCAGATGACTAATGGTTCACTTATTATAGACAGACCGGAGAACTGTACTTAAATCTATAGATGTCAGGAATCCTATAATTAAAGCTAGCTGCGAGCTGCGCAATACAGTCCAAACTGTGTCAGGTGGCCTTTTATGGATCACATTTACTAGTAGTCGCTATAAGATCAGCCTCATTATTTTGTTCAGTTGTTTGACGGTTGATATATTATAGACTGACATATGTAATTATGAAAGATATCTGGGAATGTCAAGAACACTACGAAAAAGAGCAGATGACGTTTGTGTTATAACTTTGTCAGGCGTCATAGATCATCAGCTTTGTTGGTCCTTTGAAGTCATCGACAGATAACTTGGATTCTAATCAACAAAGTGTAGCAGCTTGTAATTTACCCGACGCAAAAATTACTATGAGCACAAGATACTGACTTCGTTATTTCACAAAACAATAACCTAGTATATAAAACTTACTCACAAACTGATTCAGACTACGAGATGTCTGTATTTTACTGAGCGAACAAAATTGTTAGTCTGTCAAATAGCGACAATTAAATTTATCTTTATCATCTCTGCAACTTTAGAGTAAGCACAAAAGTATTATTCCAGATGGTTCTAAACCTACCTACTTGTGATTGGCCCTCCCTAAACTTAATTTGCATCAAGGGAAACGGTTAGAAAAACACTCCAGTTTCCATCGCACATATCAAATGGGATTGCTTAGTAGTAGAATATTCCACATTGAGCTAGTGTTCTGTCTTGCAGAATCGTTTACTTTAGATGCTTTTTCTGACAAGCTGTTGCGTCCTTGAAGCAAGCCTTTTATGAATATTTTTGTGTAAAACTAGCCGAAGTATACCGCCGCTGCCGGGAAGGGGGAGGGGGAGGGAGGGATGTGAAGCGTCAGTGAATTATCACGTTTTTCTCCCCCCCTCCCCCCCTTCCACCCATCCTTTACCCGAAGCATTACAGCAGCTGTGATTCCCGCCTATGAATATTCCCGCGTACACAAATTTGGATAACGTACATCCGCTAGAGAAATATTATTTTGTTTCTTTTCCGAGTCCTAACACAAAAAGCGATGACGTCACGCTTAAAAAGTGTGGCGGTGCGGTATCTACGTCGGCCTGGTTACGACACACACGAAATTTAGCGATCTACTGAAGTAACGAAATGCACCCTTGTAACGTGTTGAGAGTAAAACAAAGGCACACAGAAAGTTTCAAGTCGATTCGAACAGCGGTAACGACGCTATGCCACATATCGACGGCTGAGCGCATGAAGTGACTATCTCCACTTTTCTTAGTTTTGAGAAAATCGCAGTTTAAATATTGGTGATCATCAAATTTGCATGAAAAGTTCTGGGGAAATTGAAGATAGTCAAAAAAGAAATGGCAATAACTCGGCAACCAATAAAGATACGGCTTTGATATTTATACCAGTGAAAAAGCGGCTAAAAATAACCCAACCTATGTCGAAAACTCCAATTTGACCAAAAGTGGAGATAGTCACTTCTTGCGCTCAGCCGTCGATATAAAATCGATGCTATTTTTTTTTTATATGATTCTACCAACTGCTTTAACTGGCTAGAAACAGATGTGTGAGCAATATTTAAACGCACAAAAAAAAGCTGACATTTGGGCAGACTTGCAGTATGTGGCCTTGGCTTGTAAACTGTACAGAGCCCACATTTATCTAATGTTATGTCTTGAGGAATTTTTAATTTTAGGTTCTTTTTCTGTCAAGCCGTTGAGTCGCTTAAGCAAGCCTTGTATGTTTTTTATTATTTTTTCTTAATTCTGCGAACTATTCTGAGTGGCCAGAAATAGCGTGTGTGAGATATACGAAAGCAAAAAGAAAAACAGTCATTTGGACAGACTTCCAGTATGTGGCCTGTAGCCGTATGCATAATCTATGCGTTAGTTAACGTATTGCGTTAACTACAGTTAATATTACTAATGTTTTGGAAGTTTCCCGTGGTTACCGCAGTGCGTTAACTAACGTAAGGATTGTGAACCACGCCACAGATTGTCATGAATCCTGGCCTGTGGCCGTATGCATATTAATCCATATGTTAGTTAACGTATTGCGTTCACAACAGTGAACAATACTAATGTTTTGGGAGTTTCCCGTGGTTATCTCAGTAGTTAACTAACCCAAGAATTATGCATATGGTCACTGATTTTGTAACGTGAATGTGAACTTTCAAATCTGATTCCTACGGGGTGTGTGGGGTGTTGAGTCATGAACTTGTGTCGTTAGAGCAAAAAAATATAATGGCCTTTTAACGAATGATAACCCTATATTTTTTAACAGCATGTTGTATAAGCTCAAAGGATGCTTGTTTGTCTTAAGGAGTAATATAGAATGTCTTGTAAATGGCTAGAGCTGTTTAGAAAATAGTTTACTGGCTGAAACAGGCGGTTTGAATTAGATTATCGGATCCTGAACGCAATGCATCAACTGAGCAGATCACACTAAATCCGATCATCATAAATTTAAAGAAACCAGTCAAGGTATGCATAATCCTTGCGTTAATTAACGTTTTGCGTTAACTACAGTGACCACTACTAATGTTTTGAAGTTTTCCGTGGTTACCGCAGTGCGTTAACTAAGCGTAAAGATTATGCATACTGCCACAGGATACCGTAAACAGTTTAAATTATTATCTTTCATTGCTTTGTTTATCCGATTTTTATTATGGATATTTAATATGTTGCGCGTCCTGAGCTACCTGTCTTTTATTATGTATCTCTCTTAGTGATCTAATACTGATAGAATCTTCCTAAATAACTTTTGAGGTTAGGAGACAAGGCAATGGTTTCTACTCTTGTGCAACAAAAGGCCCAGAGGAGAGATTCTGAGCCACTCTTGGATGTCATAGATATGAGAGCTTATTTTTTCAGTGTTGAATCTTTTAAGGACCGTTATGGCAAAGGGAGCCATGCCCATACGGTCGGCCGGCTGATGAAATTGTGAATACCACACTTTCATTCAAAATTGATCTTTTTAACATGTGAACTGTCCTAGGTACAATGAATGTTCTCACAAAACCCTGGGTGCAATATCTCGTCGCAAAAGAGAAAACTATGCAATATACAGAAGGTGGAAAAGCATCAGCAGCTGAAAATCTTCTGATGAAGTCGTGAATTCCATACGCGGCCTGGTCAGATGTAGAGTTCACGATTTAATCCCCGGATTTTTATCATGTCGGCTTGTCCCTTGCGCCGTGAAACCCACTTGCTAGCTCGCTGTGCGTTGTCGCTGCCTATGTGGCAGTGTGGTCAATACAATAGATATGGCCACTAGTGACCACTGACCACCCGTATGTCGATGCCAGCTTTGTGGTTTTATGAAAATGATTTGCGCTTTCAAATGCTTTAAAATATAGAACAATGTCTAAGGTGTTATGATAACCAATGAATTATCAAAGAAGGAGGGACGAGTTTAGTTTTCATATTGTCATCGCTGAAACATGAATTAACATTGCTTGTGCTCTATTTTACACTTTCGAAATAATTATGGCATTTCCTGGTGTATCATAATGCATGTTACAAGCTATGATCCGTATGCACCATGTTGTTTAACTATACGCACTGGTGGTAACCACGGAAATCATTAGTAGTGTATTGGGGATTTCTCGTATGTACCGCCAGCGGGCAAAATGGCTTCTGCGCGTTGTACACATTCTTGCGGTATTTTTTTGTTGTTGTTGTTGTTTGTTCAGAAACTGTAAGGTAGAAAGTAAACTATTTATGGTTTAAATTTTATGAATATAGTGTGGATTTTAAAAGCTGCGAGGCAAACAACTATTCCTGTTCCTTTAATCATTCGCTTTAAACACATCCCTTATGACATCCTCAGCTTACAGGTGACAGTATAGTGTTGGATCACCAGCCCTGTCCTAGCTTGTCACTTAGAAAATGGTGGCATCCCTTGCGTATCAGTTGAGCATGAGATGGAACGACTGAAGTTTACTTAGAAATTGCATATCACAAATATTTGATCGGGAATTTGTCTTCTTTATCGTCCCAGAAATTTGATTTTCCAATGAACAAAACATGTCCCCTCATCAAGTGGCCAGTTACAATGATTGCGCTATATAACCACGCCCGAACTATTTCGCTTGATTTTAAGTTCTCAAGGTACTTTTTAAGAAGGGCTTTATATACCCGAACAGCGGGGTACCTAAATGGCGTGGTGCGAAACTGAGTGATTTAGGTCTAATAATGAAACGAAAAGTTAAGTGTTTTACAGATTTTACGATCTTATGTGTCATAGTCACGTGCCCTTTCAAAACCGTTAGCAGATGTTGACTATGTTGACGTTTTAAGGTTGTATTCCACAGACAAAATGAAAAACAAACACTGATACCATTGTATTCAGAATTCCAAGTTGGATATCATGCCATGATGAGGATAGACGATCGCGCTTTTGCTTACGGCACTGTACTGCATTCTGGCTGATTATGGGATTCCGGCGAATTTCGTTAGTATCTACAAGGACAGCTCTGCCTAGAGCTTGGTTTAGACTTAGGAGAAGGGTTAAGAAAGAAAAAAATACAAACTTCAAGCAGTTCTTTGACATTGTCATTGTCTATGAGCTCTCCCTAGTGTACTTTCCTTTTCGTAATTTTACCCACGACAGTAAACCAAGTTATAAGCAGGGGTGTCCTGTGATATAGAGCATGAAGGAGGTCAAGGTTACTGGCACCTATTGGTTTTTTTTTTCTTTCGGCCCTATTAACATCTTGTGTTATTCTACAAATACCACTGTGATTTCGGGATCTTTCTCCATTGGCGGTTAAAGTACTTCTTTTGCCCGATCTTTTATGGGGAAGAAAAAGGGGGGCTGACGCCCAAAATTTTTAACAAACATCTGCTGGGTTTTTTTTAAATCACCACGAATTCCGATTTGTCCCCAATTTTTCACTAGGCTGGTTTTGACAGTTAAGACATCATTATGATGTCATCATAGGAATCTTCCACGAGTCTATGTTAATGGTTAGGG
>JAWQUT010000071.1:166443-170316 GCA_033807755.1 Ellobium chinense
GATAACCTACCATTTATATGTATGTTGAGACTGATCACATTAAATGTGGTTCAACTTCTAGATCTTATGAGCTGCAAAGCGAAATGAATGCAAAAGTCAGCTACCGTTTTACATCTTCTTAAAAATAAACCTCATAATGTAGTGTTCTGTTTCAACCAGTCAAAGCTGTGCATTACTGACTACTAAGGCCTGAATGTTCAGCTTTGTTTCCTCTCACTTTTTCATCATTGATAATCTTAAATAAATAATTACAGTGGTCAATCATTTTTTTAACCGGCGTTAACTTCTTTTCTAGGAAGAAAAGACTGTTGTTGTTTTTTTCCTTGGTCCTACATGTTATTATCCATTAGCAGAGAAGTGGATAGACAGCTTGGCAGCGCGGCTTAGAACTTATTTGACGTAATCTCATGGTCATCACACGCGCAGTGAGTGTAATGTGACCCTGTTGGTTGTCTAGGGCAGGCAGTAGCGTTAACTCATCTTGACAGACACATGAAAGACTGTTATATTCGAACATTGTGGTATTATAGTTTAACATGGTCTGGAGGACGGTGTAAGTTTCTTTTAGTTACCCACGATCCCCTCCAAAGAACGGGAGTACATACTAGTATAATAACATCACAACAGTGAAAAAGGCTCAGACCTTTAAAGGCATGGTGATACACAGACATCTCTCCAGCGCTATAAAGGCGGTGAGACAAGAACTGACGCCAAGAAAGACAACGTGAGGCCATCCTACAGGCAGGTAGAGAATCTCCATGACATCAGGGCAAGATGACGATGGAGGACCGGGATGAAGCCAAAGCTAAAGGTTAGCAGCGTCATCAGGCAACCCAGATCAAAGATCCCTAAATCTGTTCAAAGATCTCACATGAATAATGCAAAGGTTTGCTGCAAACAGCAGAAAGTTGGGTTACGTTTTTTAAGTCTACTTCGAGTATGGATTGACGTTATTTTGGGCTTAATATGGGCGATACAACCAGTGAGCAGAGCCCGCTGTCCAAGGGACAGCCCCTTCATACTCAAAATGAAGTCGATTGATACTCAAAATGACGTCACACAGGACCTAACAAATGTAGCATCGAGTTGACACCATTTGGTCATTCAAATGGTCATTTATTTATTTTGCTCATCTGTTTATTCTACAGCTCTATTCATTTATTAATTTATCCATTCACCCACATTTCTTTAATCTTCACCTTTTACTTTGACACTGAATATATCATAGATATATATATTATTATATATATATATATCTATGATTAAAAAAAAGGAATAAGCACAAAGACTGGAAGGCCGTGAGTTCATATAGATTCTGATCCCTTAAAATAAGAAAAAAGATGAAAAGAAAAAAAGAAAAATTGAAACCCTTCAAAATTCTATCATTTCATGGCCAGTTTTGATATGTCTATCAGTCATTTTGATGGTCTGTCCATTTGTTTGATTGTCTGTCCATTTGTCTGCCGATGTGTCCAGTTATAGCTATCTATCCATATTTTGTAACAATTGTTACAATGGAAAATTAAAATCTGAATCGAACTCTTGTGCTGTAGCTGTAATCAAGGAGTAGCTTTGCTATAGCAATATATAATCAGTGATTTACTTTACCTAATAAGCTGACGTTAATCGGGTCCTGTAAACCTTGCCTGACAAAGCAGATGATGTTGATGATGTTTGTCAAAACACCAAAACTGCTGATAACCCCAATAAAGATGACATAGACTATCCACTGGAAAATCAGACGCGCCCGTTCACTGACCAAGACGTTCAAGATCTCACTTCCAACAGCCTGATTAACCATAGCATTTTCTGTGACGACTAGAGTGCTCATTGTTTGACAAGTGGACACGGACATACATGTAGTTGTCATGGTAATTTTCATGATTGCAGAGAGTTCAAATGCGTTGAGTAAACAGCGTTTGTGTTAATGGGGAAAAAAACTAAGGGAGAAGAAATAGGTCTTGGAAACAACAATCGTGGAGTGAGGCGCCTGAAGGAAATGAAAGGAATTGGAAGATATTGCAGGCTTGCTGGAAGGTTCAGAGCAGTCGTCAGGTTACTATAGATTTCAACTGCGGCACCATGAGCGAAGTGGTCTTTAAGACGGGTATGGACATGAGGATTGGAGCACCTACGGAGATGTCCGCAGTGCAATGATGATGTTTCTGGCAATAAGTAACACGTAAAAAGTGAAGATGCGAGAGGGTGGGACACATCTGCTTTATAACACTATGAGGGCTCTTTCTCATAATTCTATGTTGTTATTGTTGCCAGCATAATGTCCACATATTATAAGGACATTGAAAGAAAATGATTAACTCTTGATAGACTCTGTATCATAATTATTACGTAGACCTCACATCAGTAGTCATGCCATCAATATTAACCCCCCTCCCCCATACCTGTTTATATCGTAAAATATATGTTTGTGCATAAATCTGACTATTTTTTCATAACGGGAAGTAATTTCTGTCAAGATATGGTAGGAAATAATTACACGATAGGTGCTAAACACTTTAGATAACATTGTATGGATTATTTAAAGTTTATGCACTTCATTTTGTATGGCGACAAAATAAGCTGTTTTTATGCCCTAATGTCAGACATGAGCATAGACTTTTCTTTCTTTCAACTCGGGTTAAGAAATCCATGTTATTTCCTTCTTCATTCATTAGATTAGTGAGTCATTTTGCAAGTAGAGCGCGTTAGACTTACATAATCCTGACTGTCCAAAAATATGTAATTAAGAGGGAAAGAGAGAGAGAGAGTAATGTGTTACGTCAGACACACCACTGAGTCGAGCAACATGGTTGTAGATTTGTCCTTTCATGCAACGCAATGGCACGTGAATACTGTAATTGGATTGGTTTAGAGCAGCATGTAATCTTGTTGACAGTAAAATTGCAGTCGCTACAAAATGTCTGTCTCAAACGGTTAAGCAGTTGTGCATTACCTGAAACTGACAAATAGCAATGTCTTTAATATGCTACTTTACCCTTGAAGTATTGTGAGGTCCCGATGAGTCTTGAAGCTTCAAGTTGTAATTTGTTCACTTAATGACTAAATCCGGCACTGCCCAGATCTCATCACCGCAGGAACACTCTTCGGTCCTGTTTGTAAAGCAGATTCTGTCGTTCGCTGGTTCTAATATGATCACCTTTTAACTTTCATGTTCGGTCACTTCAACGTAAGATGAAAATATGACCTTTTTTTGTTGTTGTTATTGTTAGTTTCACTGAATGGGCGAAATTAGTAGACGTACCAAAGACATGCATAATATTTAGGCCGATGTTGTTTTAGCCTGAAATATAAAATTCCTCCTTGCCATTAGTCTTGCTGTTGCTGATGCCTAATGTTGCTGATACTAGTGTTGCTGAAACTGCTGCTCATGTGATGATGGTGACAATGTTGTTGTTGTTGATTTTTCTTGCTTTTATCAAATGATGTTGTTGATGATGAAGAGAAGGAAGATAAATATGATGATGAAGAAGCGACTCGTTAGAAAGTGCAATCAATGTTGTGCCAGGTAGAATTTAGACTAGTTACAAAAAAAAACAAAAAAATTCCAAAAATACAGGTACCAAACCCAACACAGATTCAGATACTCTCACTGTTTTATTTTGCGTACTAATTGTTTTGTCACTCTCATTACACAGTCATGTATGACCTCGTTTGTCCGTTGTATAGGTAACATAGATGTCCACTGTGATCGGCGCCTGGTCACGCACTCGGACTGACTTGCCCGGTGCCCCTTTTTGGCAACGGGCTGGGAGCGATGAGAGGCGGGGCTGGGCAAGGGGGGCTCGGGGAACGACTCACTAACAGGTGGGAAGAGACCTGGGCTCCCCACAGCCGTGGGAGGGGGGCTGCGAT
>JAWQUT010000071.1:170334-185083 GCA_033807755.1 Ellobium chinense
GGGGGGGGGGGGGGGGGGGCGCACGCACAGTTATACACGAGACGAAGTCAATAGGAGCACCACAGTACAACTAAGCTAAAAAGGGACAAGCACTTTAGAAATTAAACATCTAACACGCTAAACCGACCAATAGGAGTAGGGCCTTAACATCCATCAGGACTGCCATAGTCTTCTGGTTTCTTTGTTAGGGCTAAATGACGGCAGTGAGAACAAACTTGATATGGTTGCTTCCGATAGGGGAGCGGGGCATGGGATCAACACTCCACCCCGGGATCCAGCTGGGTTAGGGTTATAGATGTAGGAATTTTGTCTAACACTAATACGGGATTTATTTTCGTTTGGGATATAGGGTCACCCCTAGTTGCATAGGCGGGGGGAGGGAGTAACACTGTAACACTCTAGAGTAAGAACAGAAAGTTAACTCCCTGAATGAAAGTAATGAAAGTAAAAATCCACTAATCAACGCCGGCGCCAATCAGAAAAGAGTGGGTCAAAAAAAAAAAAAAAAACATAGATGTCCAGACTAAGAAGACAAACCCAACTTCCTTGTGATTATGCCGAGGAAATTTTGCACATTTTGTCTGTCATGTAGGCTTAGCCGCGCATAGTCCAATGATAATGATACTTATACCGCTTCCAATTTCCCTTCAAGAACTGGGTGACAGAGTATGCGGCTTTGCCTTATTGTTGTCACTCTTAAAACACTTGTAACATACTCGAACACTATCAAGTGGATAGTTCATAATTTTTTAAGATACTGAGCATAATTTGCATTCATTACGACCTGGAAAAATGTCTACTAAAGAAGAGTTAAATCTAGTTTTTGTCTTTATGGATGCATAAAGGCAGTTCATATAGAAAAATAGGCCTTTTGAAATCGATGGGTTCTTCAAATAGAGGCATATTTTTTACTGGTACCTTAACGATATACGATCTTGTTCGTAAGAAATATATTCTTTCCTAGCAGGCTGGCAGTGAAAGATGCTCAGGTGAAAAAAAAAGGGATGGATTGCTTTCCTGATTCTATTGCCCTTTCTTTAAATTGAATACCCCCCCCCCCCNCCCCCCCCCCCCCCCTCAAAAAAAACCTCCCTTGATTCTCCGCCAACGATAGAGCGGTCGCATCACAACAAGAATAATAATGAACGCACTTATCTCGCGACCCACCAAGGAACTGGATGTTGTCGAGATATACGGGAAAGGAATTTTTATTTTTATCCTTTCAGCTAACAACTTCGTTTAGTTTTGTGTTTTGGACTTGCTGCGTTTTAGACTCAAAAATCGCGTATTAGATATAGATTATAGAACAGCATCGTGCGTTTTGTGGCCTTAGAAAAATGACCCGTTTAGAGAATGCAAGGTTTCAGTCACTAATAATCATGTTTTTTTTTAATCTTATTTCTTAGTCATGACGTTACTCTACAGTAAAGGGATGGTACTTACTAGAAAGGGTGGCTGCTGAAGACTTTCATATTCATACTATTGGCATACATTTCCTGTACGATATTCAGTGCTCTGAAGCCTGGTCAACAGTAAATTTTGTTTGATCCCTGGGCGTGAACGAAAGGGATTGTACTCTTATTCTGTGACCGGTCGCTCGGAGATTCTGCGCAACGGAAATAGCAGTTCCTAAGCCAGCAAATGATGCGGAAGAGCTAGAAAAGAATGCGTTGACTTGCGAATGGTGTTTCCTAGACATAGATTTTCGCCTAATATATAAGGGTACATATCAGCGTTCATTTTCCCACATCCTTCTCCGACACATGGCTCTTCATACAAAGTTCACTAACAAATTTCAAACCGTTGACGATAGTGGCCATTTTCCCAAGCTCCCACATCCTGTGTACCACAAAGATTCCAGATTTTCTAATCACCATCTACAAGCTGCACATACTTCCTTAGCGCTGCTAGCGTACAGCAGCAAAATCTGTATTCCAAGGTACCCCAAGATGTATATTTCCGTTACTGCAAGGTTTCACTGTCTTTTCCCCACCAGCATAATTGGCGAAGTAACACCCTATACCTCGTGCTCATTCGATAATAAATAAAGATGTTGGACGCCGAATTTGTGGACTCCAACAAGGTGCTGATACCGGCCATTACGTATATGGTATTTCTGTATTGGCCCTCAAAATTCAACTCGGGGATAAACATCACAGCACAGATTGAAACGCATATTGGGCTGAAACAGAAGATAAAGAGAGTTGATATCATCACCACCATTTTCGCCACTCTCTGATCCTTTACCGATGTGACACCAGCATTCTTCGGCGCCGTACACTGCATTCGCCACTTCCCTTTCTGTCGTAGTTTGATGACCAGCACAACAGTGCAAAAAATGTTGGTGAAATACGCGCTAAACGGAATGAAAACGCTGCTTATTGCGGAGGAAACCTGATCAGCTGTGACAGTGCCCGGTGTGTACTTCAGGGTGAGAACTGTTCTGTTTCTCTCGGAATTGAATTTCATGACAAACCAGTTGGTGCAGTATATTGGACAGACACTGGTTAGAAGTATGACGTAGATAGAGACGATGATGATGATAGCACGCCTTGGAGTGATGATACGCTTTACCTGAAATAATAACAAGTTCTCCTCATTCATTTGCAAGAAAACTGGGCTATTGGGTATGGCCTAGGAGAACCTACTAACCACTAATAAGAGCGCTTAAGCAAGGTCGTAAGATTTGGTTCTTCCAGAGCCAAATACAAGAATTTTTTACTTTTTCTAAAACCCGTTGGTTCCTAAATAACTGACCGGTTCTTTGACTCTCATTTGTCTCCACAGACCTTAACGTCAAAACGGATTGATTTCCTATACAAAATGTATTTACAGATCTCTCAAACCGTTTGGTATGTCAAGAGATCTGAAGTGATTGCCCGATAAAAACAAATAAAAAAGCGATCTGTTTCTAGTAAGTTATCATTTATATTACGTTGCTCTAATGTATGTTGAAAGGCTTATGATAATCCTAATACCTACGTATATCCAATGCATAGACAGTTCGTAGTAAATTTCATGTCGTATGTCAAATTTTGATCCCTGTGGGCTCTTTACAGACTTGTTTTAGCTGTTCTTTTGGCTCTCTGTCGTATGTGATGTGGGTCTTGCTCAAAAAAAAAAAAAACAAGTCAAACAACCCTGCACACAAGTCATAATCGTTGCACCTCGGAAAAGTACTTAACTGAAAAATATTAATAATAATGATAAAGCCCATTCTATAGCGCTTTTTCCTAAGGCTCAAAGCGCTTAACAGTGGCAATAAAAGGCATACCCTTACAAAATCTTGAATCACCCAATCATGCTTAATACAAATACATACATAAGGGCATTCATACCGACACACCAACCCACATACACGCACCCGCACACACATGAGTATCTTACAGATGAAAATAGAGTCATTAGCTGTGTGGAGTCAGTTGTCCCTCGTCTAAGTGGTGTTGACATAAGAGTACAAAATTTATAGCAAATATTTCTCAAACAGCTGTGTTTTCTCAAAACCGTTAACTACCTATACTTCTTGGGGAAACGACAACAGGAGAATCGTCAGTCTAATTTTATAAGGAGGTAACTTTTATGAGCATCATGTTATGCGGTAACCTACCATTTATCTGTAGAGATTGATCACATCAAACGTGATTCAACTTTTGGATCTTACGAGCTGCAAAGCGAAATGGATGCAAAAGCCAACTAACGTTTTATATCTTCTTAAAAATGAACCTCACAATGTAGTGTTCTATTCCAACAAGTCATAGCTGTGCATTGCTGAATAAGGCCTGATTGTTCAGTTTGTTTCCTCTCACTTTTTCATTATCGATAATCTTTAATAAATAATTGAAGTCGTCAATCACTTCTATAAACTGGCGTTAAGTTCTTTCCTAGGAAGGAAAAATTCTTGATTTTTATTTTTTTTTTTTTGGTTCAACGCGTTATCATCCACCCGCAGAAAAATGGCTAGATAGCTTAGCCGTGCAACTACAACTTATTTGATGTAAGCTCATGACCGCCACACGCGCAGTAATTGTAATGTGACTGTGTAGGTGGTCTAAGACATGCAGCAGCGTTAACTTACGTTTACAGACACCTGATAGATTGAAAGACTATTTTGTTTGAATAATATGATATTATATAGTTTAATATATTCTGAATGATGGTGCAACTTTCCTTTCAGTCACCCACATTCCCCTCCAAAGAACGGGAGCTCATACTAGAATAATAATATCACAACAATGAACAAGGCACAAACCTTTAAAGGCATGGTGATACACAGACATCTCTCCAGCGCTATAAAGGCAGTGAGACAGGAACTGACGCCAAGGAAGAAAACGTGAGGCCATCCTACAGGCAGGTAGAGAATCTCTATGATATCGGTAATCAAGGTAAGATTGCGATGGAGGGCTGGGTTGAAGCCAAAGCTCATGGCTAGCACCGTCATCAGGCAACCCAGATCAGAGATCCCTAAACCTGTTCATAGATCTCAAATGAGTAATACAAAGATTTGCTGCAAACACCGGAAAGTTAAGCTACGTTTGTTAGGCCCTCTTTGAGTATGAATTGACGTCATTTTGAGCATGATATGTGCTAAACAGCCAATGAGTGGAGTCCGCTGTCAATGACAATGACAATGACAATGACAATGACAAAAGGATTTATTGCAGACTTTGAAAGTATATGTCAGAGGGACAGCTCCTTCATACTCAAAATGACGTCAATTCTGCATTTCTATTCATTTATTAATTTATCCATCCACCCACCTTTCTTTCATCTTTATGTTTTATTTTGACAATTATTATATTTATGGTACAAAATTAAAGAGGCACAATAACTGGAAGGCCAGGAGTTCACGAAGAGACTGATCCTCAAAATTTAAAAAGGGATGAAAATACACACAAAAACAATCAAAGAAATTGAAACCCGCAAAATTCTGTCATATCATGGCCAAAAGTGGAGCGTAAGTGGAAATCTCGTTCTTTACTCAGCAACTGAAATTCAGAATAAAATTACTTCAAATTAATTACTATAACTCTAGTAGCGCTAGGCATTTACGGTCCACAGTATTGGCAGTCTTAATTGTTCCGCCTTGAATTGGACGCTCGTTTTTGAAGGAGTGAGTAGCTTATCAGTGAGTACTTATTCGACGCTGTGTTTACAAGGATTAGATCTCTTTTTGACACATTTATTTTTATGGGATGCATTCATTTCATACGATATGACATAAAGAGAAAGAAAATTTTATATGCAATTCTAAATGCAATGTATTTCGATTTGACGGAAGTAATCTGACGTGGACTAATACACTTCTTACATTTAAGGCGGAGGTTTGCTGTAATGATTTTTAGTGCTTGATTTTATGCAAAAAGTACAATATACAAAGGAAAAGATCGCTTGTGAAATATGTGAAATCAAGACTAAATTCACAAGACATGCATCTGCTATTGATCTAGCTTAAATATTATCTATATTAATCTATTTGATTCAAAATCCACCAAAACAGTCAAACTCATTGTAAAATGTGTCAAAACGATTCTCTGTTCATGAAACACCATCTGTCCAGGAGAAAAGTAAGTTCACAAAATAGATAATTTCCAGATTGAGCACCTCAAACCATCATTAACAATATTAGTTTTTATGCCACGATATTTTTTTGTATCTTTGGTTCGTATCGGCCCAAATATTTCTCCTCGTAGGATGTTGATATTTTTATCTGTCAGTCTGAAGGTCACCCATTTGTCTGTTTTGTCCATTTGTCTGACTGTCTGTCCATGTGTCTGACTGTATGCCCATTTGTCTGTTGATGTGTCCAGTAGTAGTGATCTATTTATTATTTTGTAACAATTGTTACAATATAAAACAAAGATCTGAATCTGACTTTTATGCTGTAGCTGTAATCATAGATTGGCTTTGCTATAGCAATATGTTATCAGTGATTTTACCTAATAAGCTGACGTTAATCGGGTCCTGTAAACCTTGCTTGACGAAGCAGATGATGTTGATGATGTTTGTCACAATACCAAAACTGCTGATAGCCCCTACGAAGACGACATAGACTATCCACTGGAAAAGCAGACGCGCCGGTTCACTGACCATGACGTTCAAGGTCTCACTTTCAAAATTCTGATGAACCATAGCATTTTCTGTGAAGGCTAGAGTGCTCGACACTTGACCAGTGGACACAGACGTAGTTGCCATGATTATTTTTGTGATTGTAGAGAGTTCAAAAGCGCTCAGTAAACGTGATGTATTAATGAGACTAGATTAAAAAAAGGGAAAAGAAAGAGGTCTTCGACAACAACCGCGCAGTGAGGCTCATGAACGAGACGGAACGAACTGAAAGATTCTGCAGGCTTGCTGGAAGGTTCAGAGCAGTCCTCAAGATGTACTTTAGGTTTCAACAGCGGCACTATGAGCTAAGTGGTCTTTGACACGAGTTTGGATATGAGGATCGGAACACCTACGGAGTTGTCCGAAATGCAATGACGATGTTTCTGGCAAGAAGTACGAAACAGCACGTGAAAAATGACGTTGCGAAAGAGTGGGACACGTCTGCTTTATAACACTATGAGGGTTTATTCTCATATTATCTATGTTGTTGATGTTGTTGCCAGCATAATGGCTACATAATATAAGGTCATTGACTAAAGACAGTGATAGACATAGTGTCATGCTGCGTAGACCTAACATCAGTGCATCAGTAATCATACCATCGAAAATACTCCCCTCCCTCCTTTCCCAAGGCCTTTTCATATTGTAAAATATATGTTTGTGTATGAATCTGACGATTTTCATAAAAATGGCATGCACTTTCTGTCGAGATGTAGCAAAAAAACAATTACTTAATAGGTGCATGTCACTTTAGATAACATTGTATGCATTATTTAATATTTATGCACTTTAATTCGTATGGAGACCAAACAAGCTCTTTTTATGCCGTAATATCAGATATAGGAGCATCCACTTTCCTTTCTTTCAACTCAGGTTAAGAAATCCATGTTATTTATTTCTTTCTTCCTTCATTAGACTAGTCAGTCATTTTGCAAGTAGGGCGCATTAGACTAACATAATCCTGACTGTCCAAAAATATGTAATTAAGAGAGAAAGAGAGAGAGAAGTAAATGTCAAGGGTATTACGTCAAAGACACACCACTGAGTCGAGCAACATGGTTCTAGGTTAGTCCTCTTATGCAACGCAATGGCTCGTGAACACTGTAATTTGATTAGTTGAAAGCAGCATGTAATCAGGTTGACAGTAAAATTTGCAGTGGTCACAAAATGTTGTCTTTCTCAAACGAGTCAGCAGTTGTGCCTTACCTGAAACTGACTAATAGCAACGTCTTTAATCTAGATCCAAGACAGTGAAACTCTTTGTTAGTGATAACATATTCACTCTTAGGAACAAGTTTTAACGGGCAGTCATTACAAGATCTAAGAATTTAAGAATCCAGACTTTAAGAATAAAGCAGTTGGAACATTAATTTTGATTGCGAGTGAGTTAAGAAATTAAGGAATCTTATTATAATTAGCTATGGTTATATTAACAGAGTTTTACTGTATTTTACATGTGACGTACAGCATCGTCTCAATATTATAATAATATATATCTGCATTCTTTTCAGAAAATACAATCAGTTCCGATCATTCATTGATGTCAGCTTTGTAGCTCTTCTGCAAATCTTGTTTATAAGCATTACGGAGGGAGACAAGTGAACTTAAATTATTTCCTTAGATTACCAATCTCTGTTGCTTCGCTTTAACTAGACCGTAGCAGAGTTTAATCGGCCATGGGGAATACCTACATCTTATGTTACCTTTCTTCCACATATCCTATCACTAACACATTACCAGGACTGGTGTTTGCTCTGTATTTATTACTATCATTCGGTTCTCCTTTTCCGTTAGCGTTTAAAAAAAATAATAAAGTGCATGACCACATAAGGAAGAAAAATATGCGTGGGCTTAAANTTATGTTTTATTTTGACAATTATTATATTTATGGTACAAAATTAAAGAGGCACAATGACTGGAAGGCCATGGGTTCACGAAGAGACTGATCCTCAACATTTAAAAAGGGATAAAAATAAATACAAAAACAATCAAAGAAATTGAAACCCTCAAAATTCTGTCATATCATGGCCAAAAGTGGAGCGTAAGTGGAAATCTCGTTCTTTAATCAGCAACTGAAATTCAGAACAAAATTACTTCAAATTAATTACTATAACTCTAGTAGCGCTAGGCATTTACGGTCCACAGTATTGGCAGTCTTAATTGTTCCGCCTTGAATTGGACGCTCGTTTTTGAAGGGGTAAGTAGCTTATCAGTGAGTACTTATTCGACGCTGTAGGATTAGATCTCTTTTTGACACATTTATTTTTATGGGATGCATTCATTTCATACGATATGGCATAAAGAGAAAGAAAATTTTATATGCAATTCTAAATGTAATGTATTTCGATTTGACGGAAGTAATCTGACGTGGACTAATATACTTCTTACATTTAAGGCGGAGGTTTGCTGTAATGATTTTTAGTGCTTGATTTTATGCAAAAAGTACAATATACAAAGGAAAAGATGGCTTCTGAAATATGTGAAATCAAGCCTAAATGCACAAGAAATGCATCTGCTATTGATCTAGCTTAAATATTATGTATATTAATCTATTTGATTCATAATCCAGTCTAACTCATTGTAAAATGTGTCAAAACGATTCTCTGTTCATAACACACCCTCTGTCCAGTAGGAAAGTAAGTTCACAAAATAGATAACTTCTAGATTGAACACCTCAAACCACCATTATCAATATTAGTTTTTTATGCAACGATATTCATTTGTATCTTTGGTTCGTATCGGCCCAAATATTTCTCCTAGTAGGATGTTGATATTTTTATCCGTCAATCTGATGGTCACCCAGATGTCTGTTTTGTCCATTTGAGTGATTGTCTGTCCATGTGTCTGACTGTATGCCCATTTGTCTGTTGATGTGTCTAGTTGTAGCTATCTATCTACATTTTGTAACAATTGTTACAATATAAAACAAAGATCTGAATCTGAACTTTTGTGCTGTAGCTGTAATCATAGATTGGCTTTGCTATAGTAATATGTAATCAGTGATTTACTTTACCTAATAAGCTGACGTTAATCGGGTCCTGCAAACCTTGCCTGATGAAGCAGATAATGTTGATGATGTTTGTCACAATACCAAAACTGCTGATAACCCCAATAAAGACGACATAGACTATCCACTGGAAAATCAGACGCGCCGGTTCACTGATCAAGACGTTCAATGTCTCACTTTCAAAAGTCTGATCAACCATAGCATTATTTGTGAAGGCTAGAGTGCTCGACGTTTGACCAGTGGACACGGATGTAGTTGCCATGGTCATTTTTGCTGAGTGTCCAAAAGTGCTCCGTAAATGTGATGTGTTAATGAGACTAGAAGAAAAAAAACTAAGGAAAAGGAAGAGGTCTTCGACAACAACCGTGCAGTGAGGCTCATGAAGGAGACGGAACGAACTGAAAGATTCTACAGGCTTGCTGGAAGGTTCAGAGCAGTCCTCGAGATACTTTCAACATCAACCGCGGCACTATAAGCAAAGTGGATATGAGGATCGGAGCACCTGCGGAGTTGTCCGAAATGCAATGACGATGTTTCTGACAAGAAGTACGAAATAGCACGTGAAAAATGACGATGCGAAAGGGTGGGACACGTCTGCTTCATAACACTATGAGGGCTCATTCCCATTATATCTGTGTTGTTGATGTTGTTGCCAGCATAATGGCTACATGAGATAAGGTCATTGACTAAAGATAGTGATAGACATGGTGTCATACTGCGTAGACCTAACATCAGTACATCAATAATCATACCACCGAAAACACTCCCCTCCCTCCTTCCCCAAGGCCTTTTCATATTGTAAAATATATGTTTGTGTATAAATCTGACGATTTTCATAAAAATGGCATGCACTTTCTGTCGAGATGTAGCAAAAAAAAACAATTACTTAATAGGTGCATGTCACTTTAGGTAACATTGTATGCATTATTTAATATTTATGCACTTTAGTTCGTATGGAGGCCAAACAAGCTCCTTTTATGCCGTAATATCAGATATAGGAGCATCCACTTTCCTTTCGTTCAACTCAGGTTAAGAAATCCATGTTATTTATTTCTTTCTTCCTTCAGTAGACTAGTGAGTCATTTTGCAAGTAGGGCGCATTAGACGAACATAATCCTGACTGTCCAAAAATATGTAATTAAGAGAGAAAGAGAGAGAGAATTCAATGTCAAGGGTATTATATGTCAAAGACACACCACTGAGTCGAACAGTTGTAGATTTGTCCTTTCATGCAACGCAATGGCACGTGAATACTGTAATTGGATTGTTTAAAGCAGCATGTAATCTGGTCGACAGTAAAATTGCAGTCGCTACAAAATGTCTGTTTCAAACGGTTAAGCTGTTGTGCGTTACCTGAAACTGACAAATAACAATGTTGTTAAAATGCAACTTTAACCTTGAAGTATTGTGAGTTCCCGATAAGTCTTGAGGCTTCAAGTTGTAGTTTGTTCACTAATGACTAAATTCGGCATTGCCCAGATCTCATCAGCGCAGGAATACTCTTCGGTCCTGTTTTTAGAGCAGATTCCTGTCTTTCGCGGGTTCTAACATGATCACCTTTTTACTCTCATGTTTGGTCACTTCGACGTAAGATAAACCTGTTAATGATTATGTATTATTATCTTCTGTTGTTGAAGACATGCTTTCTCATATGTTTATCGACGAAGATTGCCTTTTAGGCATTGCAAGTGACCATAATGTGATAAAAATTAATTTTAAATCTGAGGAGTCACCCATAAATTTAAAACAGGCCCACAATATAGAGAAAAATCGTTGTAAGAAGTGGATTATAGAAGACGAGGTGAACTGGGTGGCATTCCAGGCTAGTTTGGAACTTAAATTTAAAGACTGGAAGACAGATAACTTTACTACAGCTAATGAAGCTTGGGAGGCATGGAAGGGAAAAGTTGAAGCAGCAGCTAAAAACATTGTTAAACAAAAAGCTATTACCGGTACCAAAAATCGCCCACGAAAGCACTTCTGGAATAGTGACATAGGGCGGCTAAGAAACGAAAGAATAATGATGGATCATATACAGAGGACGATTATGAAGAAACAAAACATCTCACCAGAAGTGAGTGAAAAAATAAAAAAGATATATAAACTTAGGAAAGAAAGAGTCAGTGCAGCTATAAAAACGTCTAAAGTGGCCAAGAAAATTAATGAATTTAAAAGATGTAAAAAGTCGAAGTCTTCAAGAATGTTTTGGAACTTATTGAGAGGACAACTGCACAAAGGGCGTATATATGAACATAAAATCGTAAGATGGCACAATACTACAGGATAAAGGAGATGCAATGCGGGAGGTTAGAAACTATTGGTCAAATATCAAGCCAGGAAAAATTACTTTAGATAAAAAAGAAGTCAAACAAAGAGTTCAAGAACTAGAAAGTGGAGCAGGGATCGACTGTAAATTGGGACATGTATTCTCCACTAAAGCAAAAATAATAGAAATGTTAAGTGACTTAAAATGCCACAAAAGTTTCGGAATAGATGGACTACCTAACGAATTCCTAAAATATGGAGGAAACTGTATGGCAGAAACCTTATCTGAATTGTTCCAGTTCTTTATGAACATAGAGGAGTTTCCAGGAGAATGGAAAAGGGGTCTTACTGTACTGATACCTAAAGGGAGCAAAAAAAATCTACCCTTGATAACTTTAGAGGCATCACCCTTTCATCTAATGTCTACAAGCTAATGGTTAAATTAATTGAACAGAATATTAGCGGATATCTAGAAGAAAATAATATTTTAGGAGAAGCACAGCGTGGATTTCGAAAAGATAGAAGCGTAGAGGACCAAATTTTTAACTTAACAAGTATAGCAGCAATAAATAAGTCACAGAGAAAAAAGACGTATATATAGCGTTTTTAGACGCCTCTAAATGTTTTGACAGAATATGAAGAGATGGCCTATTTTATTAATTGTCACAGGTTGGAATTTCAGGAAAAGCATGGCGCCTATTATTATGCAGTCTCTACAAACCCGTAGAAAACAAGATAATTTTCGACATGTCAGGTATTGGCAGATGTAGCACTGAATATTTTGAACAGAAAGGGGGCCTCAGGCAGGGGTGTCCGGGATCCCCTACTTTGTGTTCCACCCTACTCCGTGATCTAACCAGCATGCTAGATAACGAAAAATTGGGGCATAAAATGAAAAATCGAATCATATCATCACTACTCTTTGCGGACGACATAGCCTTGGTTGCAGATAGTGAGGAGGAATTAAAGCACATGTTAAAAACAAATCAGTTTGCAGAGAAATGGGGCATTATTTTTAACGAGAAAAAATCAAAAGTGATGATATTTGGCCAACGTACTGATAAAGAAAAAATATGGAAGCTAGGTAGCTTGCATTTAAGGGAATGTCAGGACTATAAATACTCAGGCGTTTATGTTTCACGATCTTTAAGTGCTACCTCCCATATTTCCTATCTTAAAGATTGTATCACTAAGAAAATAGGAGCGATGAGAAAAATACTACTGGGGAACAACAACATAAATCGTGTAGAATTTGGTACTACAATGTGGAAACAAGTCATCAAGCCTGCTATACTACATGCCAGCAGTGTATGGGGTAATATAAGTGAATCATCCATGGAAATTATCAAAACATTGCAGTACTAGTGTGCTAAAACTATCTTAAACTGTAAATTAAATGTCAACAGAAGTGTTATACTGGATGAATTGGAATGGGAAGACATTTCAATAACACTAGAGAAGGAGGCCATTAAATACTTAGAAAGATTAAAACAGCTGCCCAGTTCACGCCTCTATAAATTTATGTATACACAACTAGCGGATAATGCAAAAGATGCTCATTATTTTATGACAAATACAGGAACATCCTAGTGAAACATGGCCTTGACTTTGTGCTTTACTCCTCTGAGACGTGATATTTATACAATGTACTTAAACGTTTTAAAAGAATACAAGAGAGAAATGTCAACTTCTTCTGAGATCTACATGCATTTATGGACAGAAAGCAAAATGTATAAATATGATAACTATAACTTTTTAGGAGTGCAGTTAAAATTTTTAGCTCGAATTGAATGCCTGGGATTGAATGCATATCTAAAGAGAAAGAACATGTGCGAATTGACGAATGCAAGAATTGGGGAGCAAGAGAAACAATTAATCATCTTATGTTTTGAATGTCCATTTTACGAAGATTTTAGAAATTTATTAAGGATCTATATGAAATATGTATTAAGCTCGGTAAAGATGGCATATTTTCGGAATTTTTACAGATGTCCAATTTTAACAAATCACTGTTCATTTTAAGCTGTGACACTGTAGATCATTTTACTAAGAGTATCGATTGTTATGTAAACAATTTTTGAAACTATGTTTTACTAAAAGATTTCCTAACGCTTTATAATCTTAATTAACACTATGTGCAAAGAATTGTGTATTACGTTATAATTAAGTAATTTTACTTTATATTGGACGCACAATCGAATAACCCCGTTTGGCTGTGCCTCCGTTGTAAAGGGGTCGTTTCCTTTAAGCAAATAAAAAAAAATAAATAAAAATATGACCTTTCTTTTTTTGTTGTTGTTGGTTCCACTGAATGGGCGAAATTAGTAGACGTACCAAAGATATGCATAATTTTTAGGCCGATGTTGTTTCAGCATGAAATATAAGGTTCCTTCTTGCCATTAGTCTTGCTGTTGCTGATGCTTAATGTTACTGATGCTGATGTTGCTAAAACTGCTGCTCATGTTGATGATAGTGATGGTCATGATGGTGACTATGTTGTTGTTGTTGATTTTTCTTGCTTTTATTAAATGATGTTGTTGATGATGAGGAGAAGGAAGATAAATATGATGATGAAGAAGCGACTCGTTAGTAAGTGCAATCAATGTTGTGCCAGGTAGAATGTAGACTAGTTACAAACAAAACAAAAAAAAATTCCAAAAATACAGGTACCAAACCCAACACAGATTCAGATACTCTCACTGTTTTATTTTGCATACTAATTGTTTTGTCACTCTCATTACACAATCATGTATGACCTCGTTTGCCCCTGTATAGGTAACATAGATGTCCAGACTAAGAAGACAAACTCCAACCTCCTTGTGATTATGCCGACGAAATTTTGCACAGTTTGTCTGTCATGTAGGCTTGGCTGTGCACAGTTCAATGATAATGATACTTATTATACCTCCTTCAGTTTCCCTTCAAGAACTTGATGACAGAGTAAGCGGCTTTGCCTTACTGTTGTCAATCTTAAAACACCTGTCCACTGTCTGCAGTAAAGTTCAGCAGCTGGAGTACTAGATGGAATGTTTAACATACTCGCACACTATCAAGTGGATAGCTCAAGATTTTTAAGATACTGAGTATAATTTGCATTCATTACAACCTGGTAAATGTCTACTAAAAAGAGTTAGATCTAGTTTCTGGTCTTTATGAATGCATGAAGGCAGTTCATATAGAAAGAATAGGCCTATTGAGATCGATAGGTTCTTCAAATAAAGGCATATGTTTTTTACTGATACATTAATGATATACGGTCTTATTCGCAAGAAATATATTCTTTCCTAGCAGGCTGGCAGTGAAAGATCCTCCGAAGAAAAAAAAAAAAAAGAGGGATGGGTTGCTTTCTTGGTTCTATTGCCCTTTCTTTAA
>JAWQUT010000071.1:185103-199119 GCA_033807755.1 Ellobium chinense
ACAACCTCCTCTGATTCTCCGCCAACGATAGCGCCATCGTATCACAAGAATAATAATGAACGCACTTCTCTCGGATATACAGGATATTATTATACAGCAAAGGAATTTTTATTTTACCCGTTCAGCTAACAACATCGTTTAGTTTTGTGATTCGGACTCCCTGCGTTTTAGACTCAAAAATTGTTTAAGACACGCGTATTAGATATAGATTATAGAACTGCATCGTGCATTTTGTGGCCTTAGAAAAATGACCCGTTTAGAGAATGCAAGGTTTCAGTCACTAATGATCATGTTTTTTTTTTATTTCTTTGTCATGACGTTACTCTACAGTAGAGGGGTGGTACTTACTAGAAAGGGTTGCTGCTGAAGACTTTCATATTCATGCTATTGGCATGCATTTCCTGTACCATATTCCATGATCTAAATCCTGGGCCACAGTAAAATTTGTTTGATCCCTGAGCGTGAACGAAAGTAGTTGTACTCTTATTCTGTGACCGGTCGCTCGGAGATTCTTCGCAACGGAAATAGCAATCCCTAAGCCAGCAAATGATGAGGAAGAGCTAGAAAAGAATGCGCTGATTTGCGAATGGTGTTTCCTAGACATAGATTTTCGTCTAATATATAAGCGTACATATCACCGTTCATTTTCCCACATCCTTCTCCTACGCATGGCTCTTCATATAAAGTTTCCTAACAAATTTCAAACCGTTGACGCTAGTGGCCATTTTCCCAAGCTCCCACATCCGACGTGCCACAAATATTTCAGATTTTCTAACCACCCTCTAGAAGCTGCGCATACTTCCTTAGCGCTGCTAATGTACAGCAGCAAAATCTGTATTCCAAGGTATCCCAAGATGTATATTTCCATTACTGCAAGGTTTCACTGTCTTTTCCCCACCAGCATAATTGTCGAAGTAACATCCTGTATCTCGTGCTCATTCGATAATAAATAAAGATGTTGGACGCCGAATTTGTGGCCTCCAACAAGTTGCTCATACCGCCCATTACGTATATGGTATTTTTGTATTGGCCCTCGTAATTCAACTCGGGGATAAACATCACAGCATAGACTGTAACGCATACTGGGCTGAAACAGAAGATAAAGAGAGTTGATATCATCACCACCATTTTCGCCACTTTCTGATCCTTTACCGATATGGAACCAGCATTCTTCGGCGTCGTACACTTCATTCGCCACTTCGCTTTCTGTCGTAGTTTGATGACCAGCACAACAGTGCAAATAATGTTGGTGAAATACGCGCTGAATGGAATGAAGACGGCGCTGATTGCGGAGGAAACCTGATCAGCTGTGATAGTGCCCGGTGTGTGCTTCAGGGTGAGAACTGTTCTGTTTCTCTCGGGATTGAATTTCATGACGAACCAGTTGGTGCAGTATATCGGACAGACACTGGTTAGAAGTATGACGTAGAGAGAGACGATGATGATGATAGCACGCCTTGGAGTGATGATACGCTTTACCTGAAATAATAACAAGCTCTCGTCATTCATTTGCAAGAAACCTGGGCTATAGGGTATGGCCTAGAAGACCTACTAACCACTAGTAAGGGCGCTTAAGCAAGGTCGCAAGACTTGGTTCTTCCAGAGCCGAATAACAGAATATTTAACATTTATTTAAAACCTGCTGGTTCCCAAATAACTGACCGGTTCTTTGACTCTTATTTGTCTCCACAGACCTTAACGTCAAAATTGATCGATTTTCTTTACAAAATGTATTTACAGATCTCTCAAACCGTTTGTTATGTCAAGAGATCTGTAGTGATTGCCCGATAAAAACAAATAAAAAAGAGACCTGTTTCTTGTAAGTTATCATTTATTTTTACGTTGCTCTAATGTATGTAGAAAGGCTTATGATAATCCTACTACCTACTTATATCCAATACATAGACAGTTCGTAGTGAATTCCTTGTCGTATGTCAAATTTTGATCCCTGTAGGCCCTTTACAGACATGGTTTGGCTGTTTTTTGGCTCTCTTCCGTATGTGATGTGGCTCTTGCTCCAAAAAAAAAAAAAGTCAGGTAACCCTGCGCACAAGTCATAATCGGAAAAGTACTTAATTGAAAATTCGTTAACTACCTATACTTCTTGGGGAAACGCCAACAGGAGAATCGTCGGTCTAATTTTATAAGGAATAACTTTTATAAGCATCAAGTTATGTGATAACCTACCATTTATATGTATGTTGAGATTGATCACATCAAATGTGGTTCAACTTTTAGATCTTACGAGCTGCAAAGCAAAGTGGATGCAAATGCCAACTACCGTTTTACATCTTAAAAATGAACCTCACAATGTAGTGTTCTAGTCCAACAAGTCATAGCTGTGCATTCCTGAATAAGGCCTGATTGTTCAGTTTTTGTTTCCTGTCACTTTTACATCATCGATAATCCTTAATAAATAATTGAAGTCGTCAATCACGTCTTTAAACCGGCGTTAAGTTCTTTCCTAGGAAGGAAAAACTGTTGATTTTTTTTCTTAGGTCAACATGCTATCATCCTTCCGCAGAAAACTGGCTAGACAGCTTGGCCGTGCAACTACAATTAATTTGATGTAAATGCTCATGGCCACCACGCGCGCAGCGAGTGAAATGTGATTGTGTGGGTGGTCTAAGACAGGCAGCAGCGTTAACATACGAGTTGACAAACACCTGAATGACTGGAAGCCTTTTTTATTTGAATAGTATGATAATTATTATATGGTTTAATATATTCTGAATGATGGTGCAACTTTCCTTTCAGTCACCCACAATCCCCTCCTAAGAACGGGAGCTCATTCTAGAATAATAATATCACAACAATGAACAAGGCTCAGACCTTTAAAGGCATGGTGATACACAGACATCTCTCCAGCGCTATAAAGGCAGTGAGACAGGAACTGACGCCAAGGAAGACAACGTGAGGCCATCCTACAGGCAGGTAGAGAATCTCTATGCTATCGACAGTCAAAGCAAGATTCCGATGGAGGGCTGGGTTGAAGCCAATGCTCATGGCTAGCATCGTCATCAGGCAACCCAGATCAGAGATCCCTAAACCTGTTCATAGATTTCAAATGAGTAATTCAAAGGTTTGCTGCAAACACCGGAAAGTTAAGCTACGTTTGTTAGGCCCTCGTTGAGTATGAATTGACGTCATTTTGAGTATGATATGCGCTATGCAGCCAATGAGTGGAGTCCGCTGTCAGATGGACAGCCACTTTATACTCAAAATGACGTCAATTCTGCAGTTCTATTCATTTATTAATTTATCCATTCACACAAATTTCTATTTTGACAAATATTATATTTATGGTAAAAAATTAAAAAGGCACAATGACTGGAAGGCCATGAGTTCACGAAGAGACTGATCCTCAAAATTTAAAAAGGGATGAAAATACACATAAAAACAATCAAAGAAATTGAAACTCTCAAAATTCTGTCATATCATGGCCAGTGTCTTAGTTCTATAGAAAAAGTGGAGGGTAAGTGGAAATCTCATTCTTTAATCAGCAACTGAAATTCAGAATAAAATTACTTCAAAATAATTGCTATAACTCTAGTAGCCCTAGGTATTTACAGTCCACACAATGCCCTCGCCGCGAGGCCCAGTACTGGCAGTCTTAATTGTTCCACCTTGAATTGGACGCTCGGTTTTGAAGGGCAAGTAGCTTATCAAGGAGTACTTATTCGATGATGTGTTTACAAGGATTAGATCTCTTTTTGACACATTTATTTTTATGGGATGCATTCATTTCATACGATATGACATAAAGAGAAAGAAAATTTTATATGCAATTCTAAATGCAATGTATTTCGATTTGACGGAAGTAATCTGACGTGGACTAATACACTTCTTACATTTAAGGCGGAGGTTTGCTGTAATGATTTTTAGTGCTTGATTTTATGCAAAAAGTACAATATACAAAGGAAAAGATCGCTTGTGAAATATGTGAAATCAAGACTAAATTCACAAGACATGCATCTGCTATTGATCTAGCTTAAATATTATCTATATTAATCTATTTGATTCAAAATCCACCAAAACAGTCAAACTCATTGTAAAATGTGTCAAAACGATTCTCTGTTCATGAAACACCATCTGTCCAGGAGAAAAGTAAGTTCACAAAATAGATAATTTCCAGATTGAGCACCTCAAACCATCATTAACAATATTAGTTTTTATGCCACGATATTTTTTTGTATCTTTGGTTCGTATCGGCCCAAATATTTCTCCTCGTAGGATGTTGATATTTTTATCTGTCAGTCTGAAGGTCACCCATTTGTCTGTTTTGTCCATTTGTCTGACTGTCTGTCCATGTGTCTGACTGTATGCCCATTTGTCTGTTGATGTGTCCAGTAGTAGTGATCTATTTATTATTTTGTAACAATTGTTACAATATAAAACAAAGATCTGAATCTGACTTTTATGCTGTAGCTGTAATCATAGATTGGCTTTGCTATAGCAATATGTTATCAGTGATTTTACCTAATAAGCTGACGTTAATCGGGTCCTGTAAACCTTGCTTGACGAAGCAGATGATGTTGATGATGTTTGTCACAATACCAAAACTGCTGATAGCCCCTACGAAGACGACATAGACTATCCACTGGAAAATCAGACGCGCCGGTTCACTGACCATGACGTTCAAGGTCTCACTTTCAAAATTCTGATGAACCATAGCATTTTCTGTGAAGGCTAGAGTGCTCGACACTTGACCAGTGGACACAGACGTAGTTGCCATGATTATTTTTGTGATTGTAGAGAGTTCAAAAGCGCTCAGTAAACGTGATGTATTAATGAGACTAGATTAAAAAAAGGGAAAAGAAAGAGGTCTTCGACAACAACCGCGCAGTGAGGCTCATGAACGAGACGGAACGAACTGAAAGATTCTGCAGGCTTGCTGGAAGGTTCAGAGCAGTCCTCAAGATGTACTTTAGGTTTCAACAGCGGCACTATGAGCTAAGTGGTCTTTGACACGAGTTTGGATATGAGGATCGGAACACCTACGGAGTTGTCCGAAATGCAATGACGATGTTTCTGGCAAGAAGTACGAAACAGCACGTGAAAAATGACGTTGCGAAAGAGTGGGACACGTCTGCTTTATAACACTATGAGGGTTTATTCTCATATTATCTATGTTGTTGATGTTGTTGCCAGCATAATGGCTACATAATATAAGGTCATTGACTAAAGACAGTGATAGACATAGTGTCATGCTGCGTAGACCTAACATCAGTGCATCAGTAATCATACCATCGAAAATACTCCCCTCCCTCCTTTCCCAAGGCCTTTTCATATTGTAAAATATATGTTTGTGTATGAATCTGACGATTTTCATAAAAATGGCATGCACTTTCTGTCGAGATGTAGCAAAAAAACAATTACTTAATAGGTGCATGTCACTTTAGATAACATTGTATGCATTATTTAATATTTATGCACTTTAATTCGTATGGAGACCAAACAAGCTCTTTTTATGCCGTAATATCAGATATAGGAGCATCCACTTTCCTTTCTTTCAACTCAGGTTAAGAAATCCATGTTATTTATTTCTTTCTTCCTTCATTAGACTAGTCAGTCATTTTGCAAGTAGGGCGCATTAGACTAACATAATCCTGACTGTCCAAAAATATGTAATTAAGAGAGAAAGAGAGAGAGAAGTAAATGTCAAGGGTATTACGTCAAAGACACACCACTGAGTCGAGCAACATGGTTCTAGGTTAGTCCTCTTATGCAACGCAATGGCTCGTGAACACTGTAATTTGATTAGTTGAAAGCAGCATGTAATCAGGTTGACAGTAAAATTTGCAGTGGTCACAAAATGTTGTCTTTCTCAAACGAGTCAGCAGTTGTGCCTTACCTGAAACTGACTAATAGCAACGTCTTTAATCTAGATCCAAGACAGTGAAACTCTTTGTTAGTGATAACATATTCACTCTTAGGAACAAGTTTTAACGGGCAGTCATTACAAGATCTAAGAATTTAAGAATCCAGACTTTAAGAATAAAGCAGTTGGAACATTAATTTTGATTGCGAGTGAGTTAAGAAATTAAGGAATCTTATTATAATTAGCTATGGTTATATTAACAGAGTTTTACTGTATTTTACATGTGACGTACAGCATCGTCTCAATATTATAATAATATATATCTGCATTCTTTTCAGAAAATACAATCAGTTCCGATCATTCATTGATGTCAGCTTTGTAGCTCTTCTGCAAATCTTGTTTATAAGCATTACGGAGGGAGACAAGTGAACTTAAATTATTTCCTTAGATTACCAATCTCTGTTGCTTCGCTTTAACTAGACCGTAGCAGAGTTTAATCGGCCATGGGGAATACCTACATCTTATGTTACCTTTCTTCCACATATCCTATCACTAACACATTACCAGGACTGGTGTTTGCTCTGTATTTATTACTATCATTCGGTTCTCCTTTTCCGTTAGCGTTAAAAAAAAATAATAAAGTGCATGACCACATAAGGAAGAAAAATATGCGTGGGCTTAAAGTAGACTGACTGACTGACTGACTGACTGACTGACTGACTGACTGACTGACTGACTGCCTGACTGACTAACTGGTGTTATTTAATATCAAACTATACCTTAGAGTCAGCTGTTGCTCTATTTGGAGAAGCGTATTATTCGTAGAGGAGAGAGTAATCAATCTACAATCAGTTTTATATCTACACGCATTTATATTGCCCTTCTTACTGCAAAATTGTTGTCGTCAGACCTGTCAAGGAATTTGGCCTCATAAAGACAATTTGGCAGTTATGAGTTGTAATTTATATGCACTACTAGACCGAAAATCTAGCAAGCATGACTTTGTAACTGCCTTTAACTGTCAGGCGACTGTGTACCCTCGTCCTTGGGTTCAGTGCATCAAAGGGCCGTTTGCAACCAACGATGCATGTCTCAGTGATCTTTCCTCGTTAATTGTGGATGACTTGCAAAGTTTGTGAGACCTCTAAGAGATGTAAAGTTGTGTGCTGGATAAATAAATCGACCCACAGATTTTCATTTTCTAAACTTAATATTGAACTAAAAAAAGTTAAATGCTAATTTACCCCAGAAATCTTGTGAGGTCCCGATGAATTCTGAGGCTCTAACCTTGGCATTGCCTGCCCAGGCCTCATCATCGCATGGACGCCCTTTGATCCTGTTTTTAGTGCAGATTCCTGTCATTCGCTGGGTTTAATATGATCACCTTTTAAATCTCATGTTCGGTCACCAATGTAAGATGAAAATATGGACTTTTTTTTTTTGTTCCACTTCATGGGCGAAATTAGTAGACATACCAAAGATATGCATATGCATAATTTTTAGGCAGATGTTGTTTCAGTAGGAAATACAAGATTCCTTCGTGCCATTAGTCTTGCTGTTGCTAATGCTTGATGACACTGCTGGTGTTGCTAATATTGTTGCTGATGATGATGACAGCGATGATAATGATGGAGACAATGTTGTTAATGATTTTTTATGCTTTTATCAAATGATGTTGATGATGAGGAGGAGGAAGATACTATGACGATCACGGGCGGTAGCGACTCGTCATTAAGTGCAATCTATGTAGTGCCAGGTAAAATTTAGTTACAGAAAAATAACCATTTATAAAAATACAGGTACCAAACCCAACACAAATTCAGATACTCTCACTGTTTTATTTTGCATATTAATTGTTTTGTCACTCTTATTACACAATCATGTATGACCTCGTTTGTCCCCGGTATAATTGACACAGATGCCCAGACTAAGAAGACAAACTTAACCTCCTTGTGATCATGCCGACGAAATTTTGCACACTTTGTCTGTCATGTAGGCTTAGCCGCCCACAGTTCAATGATAATGATAATTATACCGCTTCCAATTTCCCTTCAAGAACTTGATTACAGAGTATGCGGCTTTACCTTACTGTTGTCAATCTTAAAACACTTGTCCACTGTCTGCAGTGTAGTTCAGCAGCTGGAGTACTAGATGGAATGTCTTACACACTCGCATACTATCAAGTGGATAGCTCAAGATTTTAAGATACTGAGCATAATTTGCATTCATTACAACCTGGCAAATGTCTACTAAAAAAGAGTTAAATCTAGTCTCTGGTCTTTATGGATGCATAAATGCAGTTCATGTAAAAAGAATAGGCCTTTTGAGATCGATAGGTTCTTCAAATAAAGGCATATCTTTTTTACTGATACATTAATGATATACGATCTTGTTCCCAAAAAATATATATTCTTTCCTAGCAGGCTGGCAGTGAAAGATGCTCAGGTCCAAAAAAAAAAGAGAGACGGATTGCTTTCCTGATTCTATTGCCCTTTCTTTAAATTAAATTCCACCTTCCAACCCCCTACCCCCACCTCCCTTGATTCTCCGCCAACGATAGAGCCATCGTATCACAAGAATAGTAATGAACGCACCTCTCCCGCGACCCTCTGACGCCTTCCCGCAGAGCTACCCCTGACAACACAGAATAATTAATTTATGAAAAACGCTCACATGTCCAAGACTTTCATTCAATTCAACTTTCCGACGCGGATCCGATAAACATTTTTGACAGCCTTTGTGGGGTTACACAATGGAGCCACATCAAGAAACTGAATGTTACCAGGATATACGGGAAAGGAATTTTTATTTTACCCGTTCAGCCAACAACATCGTTTAGTTTTGTGATTCGGACTCCCTGCGTTTTAGACTCAAAAATCGTTTAAGACACGCGTATTAGATATAGATTATAGAACAGCGTCGTGCGTTTTGTGGCCTTAGAAAAATGATCCGTTTAGAGAATGCAAGGTTTCAGTCACTAATGATCATGTGTTTTTTTATCCTATTTCTTAGTCATGACGTTACTCTACAGTAAAGGGGTGGTACTTACTAGAGAGGGTGGCTGCTGAAGACTTTCATATTCATGCTATTGGCATACATTTCCTGTACCATATTCCGTGCTCTAAATCCTGGGCCACAGTAAAATTTGTTTGATCCCTGGGCGTGAACGAAAGTAGTTGTACTCTTATTCTGTGACCGATCGCTGGGAGATTCTTCGCAACGGAAATACCAATCCCTAAGCCAGCAAATGATGCGGAAGAGCTAGAAAAGAGTGCGCTGATTTGCGAATGGTGTTCCCTAGACATAGATTTTCGTCTTATATATAACCGTACATATCACCGTTCATTTTCCCACATCCTTCTCCGACACGTGGCTCTTCATATAAAGTTAACTAACAAATTTCAAACCGTTGACGATAGTGGCCATTTTCCCAAGCTCCCACATCCGACGTGCCACAAAGTTTTCAGATTTTCTAACCACCCTCTAGAAGCTGCGCATACTTCCTTAGCGGTGCTAGCGTACAGCAGCAAAATCTGTATTCCAAGGTACCCCAAGATGTATAATTCCATTACTGCAAGGTTTTACTGTCTTTTCCCCACCAGCATAATTGTCGAAGTAACACCCTGTACCTCGTGCTCATTCGATAATAAATAAAGATGTTGGACGCCGAATTTGTGGACTCCAACAAGGTGCTGATACCGCCCATTACGTATATGGTATTTTTGTATTGGCCCTCGTAATTCAACTCGGGGATAAACATCACAGCATAGACTGAAACGCATACTGGGCTGAAACAGAAGATAAAGAGAGTTGATATCATCACCACCATTTTCGCCACTTTCTGATCCTTTACCGATATGGGACCAGCATTCTTCGGCGTCGTACACTTCATTCGCCATTTCGCTTTCTGTCGTAGTTTGATGACCAGCACAACAGTGCAAAAAATGTTGGTGAAATACGCGCTGAACGGAATGAAAACGGCGCTGATTGCGGAGGAAACCTGATCGGCTGTGACAGTGCCCGGTGTGTGCTTCAGGGTGAGAACTGTTCTGTTTCTCTCGGAATTGAATTTCATGACGAACCAGTTGGTGCAGTATATTGGACAGACACTGGTTAGAAGTATGACGTAGAGAGAGACGATGATGATGATAGCACGCCTTGGAGTGATGATACGCTTTACCTGAAATAATAGCAAGCTCTCGTCATTCATTTGCAAGAGACCTGGGCTATTGGGTATGGCCTACAAGACCTACTCGTACTAACCACTAGTAAGGGCGCTTAAGCAAGGTCGCAAGATTTGGTTCTTCCAGAGCCAAATAACAGAATATTTTACATTCATTTAAAACCCGCTGGTTCCCAAATAACTTACCGGTTCTTTGAGTCTTATTTGTCTCCACAGACCTTAACGTCAAAATTGATCAATTTTCTTTACAAAATGTATTTACAGATCTCTCAAGAGATTGATCACATCAAATGTGGTTCAACTTTTAGATCCTACGAGCTGCAAAGCAAAATGGATGCAAATGCCAACTACCGTTTTACATCTTAAAAATGAACCTCACAATGTAGTGTTCTATTCCAACAAGTCATTGCTGTGCATTCCTGAATAAGGCCTGATTGTTCAGCTTGTTTCCTTTCACTTTTTCATCATCGATAATCTTTAATAAATAATTGAAGTCGTCAATCACTTCCTTAAACTGGCGTTAAGTTCTTTCCTAGGAAGGAAAAACTCTTGATGTTTTTTCTTAGGTCAACATGTTATCATCCATCCGCAGAAAACTGGCTAGACAGCTTGGCCGTGCAACTACAACATATTTGATGTAAATGCTCATGGCCACCACGCGCGCAGTGAGTGTAATATGACTGTGTGGGTGGTCTAAGACAGGCAGCAGCGTTAACTTATGTTGACAGACACCTTAATGACTGAAAGACTATTTTATTTGAATAATATGATATTATATAGTTTAATATATTCTGAATGATGGTGCAATTTTCCTTTCAGTCACCCACAATCCCCTCCAAAGAACGGGAGCTCATACTAGAATAATAATATCACAACAATGAACAAGGCTCAGACCTTTAAAGGCATGGTGATACACAGACATCTCTCCAGCGCTATAAAGGCAGTGAGACAGGAACTGACGCCAAGGAAGACAACGTGAGGCCATCCTACAGGCAGGTAGAGAATCTCTATGCTATCGATAGTCAAGTCTAGATTGCGATGGAGGGCTGGGTTGAAGCCAAAGCTCGTGGCCAGCATCGTCATCAGGCAACCCAGATCAGAGATCCCTAAACCTGTTCATAGATCTCAAATGAGTAATACAAAGGTTTGCTGCAAACACCGGAAAGTTAAGCTATGTTTGTTAGGTCTTCTTTGAGTATGAATTGACGTCATTTTGAGTATGATATGTGCTATGCAGCCAATGAGTGGAGTCCGCTGTCAGAGGGACAGCCACTTTATACTCAAAATGACGTCAATTCTGCAGTTCTATTCATTTATTAATTTATCCATTCACCTACCTTTCTTTAATCTTTATGTTTTATTTTGACAATTATTATATTTATGGTAAAAAAAATTAAAGAGGCACAATGACTGGAAGGCCATGAGTTCACGAAGAGACTGATCCTCAAAATTTAAAAAGGGATGAAAATACACACAAAAACAATCAAAGAAATTGAAACTCTCAAAATTCTGTCATATCACGGCCTGTGCTTAATTCTATAGTAAAAGTGAAGGGTAAGTGGAAATCTCGTTCTTTAATCAGCAACTGAAATTCAGAATAAAATTACTTCAAATTAATTGCTAACTATAACTCTAGTAGCGCTAGGCATTTACTGTCCACACAATATCCTCGCTGCGAGGCCCAGTATTGGCAGTCTTAATTGGACGCTCGTTTTTGAAGGGGTAAGTAGCTTATCAGTGAGTACTTATTCGACGCTGTGTTTACAAGGATTAAATCTCTTTTTGACACATTTATTTTTATGGGATGCATTCATTTCATACAATGTGACATAAAGAGAAAGAAAATTTAATATGCAATGTATTTCGATGTTACTGAAGTAACCTGACCTGGACTAATACAATTCTTAAATTTAAGGCGGAGGTTTGCTGTAATGAATTTTAGTGTTTGATTTTATGCAAAAAGTACAATATACAAAGGAAAATATGGCTTGTGAAATATGTGAAATCAAACCTAAAGGCACAAGAAATGCATCTACTATTGATCTAGCTTAAATATCTGAATTAATCTATATGATTCAAAATCCACCAAAATAGTCCAACTCATTGTAAAATGTGTCAAAACGATTCTTTGTTCATGAAACACCCTCTGTCCAGGAGAAAAGTAAGTTCACAAAATAGATAACTTCCAGATTGAGCACCTCAAACCACCATTATCAATATTAGTTTTTATGCCACGATATTCATTTGTATCTTTGGTTCGTATCGGCACCAAATATTTCTCCTAGTAGGATGTTGATATTTTTATCTTTCAGTCTGATGGTCACCCATTTGTCTCTTTTGTCCATTTGTCTGACTGTCTGTCCATGTGTCTGACTGTATGCCCATTTGTCTGTTGATGTGTCCAGTAGTAGCTAATCTATCTATATTTTGTAACAATTGTTACAATATAAAACAAAGATCTGAATCTGACTGTTTTCCTGTAGCTGTAATCATAGATTGGCTTTGCTATAGCAATATGTTATCAGTGATTTACTTTACCTAATAAGCTGACGTTAATCGGGTCCTGTAAACCTTGCTTGACGAAGCAGATGATGTTGATGATGTTTGTCACAATACCAAAACTGCTGATAGCCCCTACGAAGACGACATAGACTATCCACTGGAAAATCAGACGCGCCGGTTCACTGACCATGACGTTCAAGGTCTCACTTTCAAAAGTCTGATGAACCATAGCATTTTCTGAGAAGGCTAGAGTGCTCGACATTTGACCAGTGGACACAGACGTAGTTGCCATGATCATTTTTGTGATTGCAGAGAGTCCAAAAGCGCTCAGTAAACGTGGTGTTAATTAGACTAGAAAAAATAAGGGAAAAGGAAGAGGTCTTCGACAACAACCGTGCAGTGAGGCTCATGAACGAGACGGAACGAACTGAAAGATTCTGCAGGCTTGCTGGAAGGTTCAGAGCAGTCCTCAAGATACTTTAGGTATCAACCGCGGCACTATGAGCTAAGTGGTCTTTGACACGAGTTTGGATATGAGGATCGGAGCACCTACGGAGTTGTCCGAAATGCAATGACGATGTTTCTGGCAAGAAGTACGAAATAGCACGTGAAAAATGACGATGCGAAAGGGTGAGACACGTCTGCTTTATAACACTATGAGGGCTCATTCCCATTATATCTATGTTGTTGATGTTGTTGCCAGCATAATGGCTACATAATATAAGGTTATTGACTAAAGATAGTGATAGACATAGTTTCATACTGCGTAGACCTAACATCAGTACATCAATAATCATACCATCGAAAATACTCCCCTTCCTCCTTCCCCAAGGCCTTTCCATATTGTAAAATATATGTTTGTGTATAAATCTGACGATTTTCATAAAAATGGCATGCACTTTCTGTGGAGATGTAGCAAAAAAACAATTACTTAATAGGTGCATGTCACTTTGGGTAACATTGTATGCATTATTTAATATTATTATGCACTTTAATTCGTATGGAGGCCAAACAAGCTCTTTTTATGCCGTAATATCAGATATAGGAGCATCCACTTTCCTTTCTTTTAACTCAGGTTAAGAAATCCATGTTATTTCTTTCTTCCTTCATTAGACTAGTGAGTCAGTTTGCAAGTAGGGCGCATTAGATTAACATAATCCTGACTGTCCAAAAATATGTAATTAAGAGAGAAAGAGAGAGAGAATCAAATGTCAAGGGTATTACGTCAAAGACACACCACTGAGTCGAGCAACATGGTTCTAGGTTTGTCCTCTCATGCAACGCAATGGTTCGTGAACACTGTAATTTGATTGGTTGAAAGCAGCATGTAATCAGGTTGACAGTAAAATTTCCAGTGGTCACAAACTGTTGTCTTTCTCAAACGATTCAGCAGTTGTGCATTACCTGAAACTGACTAATAGCAACGTCTTTAAACTAGATCCAAGATAGTGAAACTCTTTGTTAGTGATAACATATCCACTCTTAGGAACAAGTTTTAACGGGCAGTCAT
>JAWQUT010000071.1:209399-222483 GCA_033807755.1 Ellobium chinense
GGTGGATAAGTGTGTCTGTGTGTGTGTTTGTGTCTGTCTGTCTGTCTGTCGTCTGTCTGTCTGTCTGTCTGTCTGTCTGTGTCACTTGCTGCTTGTAAGAGGCTACGAATGGCTGTATTTCCATACTCCATTAATCCTATATTGATCTGACTTACGCTTGCATTGTTAAGTATACATTTTCTTTTCACAGTAACATGCTTAGTGTACATTTCACTACAGACTAGTCTACTACACCACAGACCGCCTGATTCTGATCTTCACTGATCCTTAGTTCACAAAGCAATGAACATTGTAACAGCAGAAACTCATCTCCAGCCCATGTGGCACTCAAAGTAAGAACAAGTTGCAAATTATCCTAGGATTCTTTCAAAATTTCCAGCCCTTAGCACCCAGTGATAAGTGTAAGCTGATTTGATTCATACCCAGCCAACAAATCAAAAGAAAACAAAAACCCTCGCTTATAAAATATTGGTGTTGACGGATAAGGATAATAGTCCACTATATCTAGGAACAAGACGGGTGACTAACGAGATTTGACAATTCATACTAGTAGTGTACAAATATTGATAAATTGAGTGCTAGATAATTTGTTACACAACAAAACATTTGTAGATTAATAAATGCATAGTGTGATAAGGGCTCTGGAAAGAGAAAAGTAAGTATGTTCAAGTTTGCAAGTAAGAAACGCATCTTAAACTCACCTTAAACTATCCAGGTAAACGTTATGCTCCATACGGTCCTTTATTATAGAGGTTGTAACAACTGCCAAAGGTGCCATGAATTTCACTGGGCAGTTTAAATCCCTTGCCTGTCAAATCACTCTTGTCCGTTCACACGCATTTATCATGTCTGTCTGTGGATCTGTATTGTACTTGCAGTCTTTGAGTAGTTCCTCCACATACCATATCTAATATCTAGTGATAAAGCAAAGTAACTCTGCTTCACTACCACCTCGACCACCACAATTATCACCACCACCGTCACCCCAGACGCCGCTGTTGTTGCTACAGTCTGCGGTAGTTAAGTTCATAGCCCCGCGATAAGTGGGAAAGGTGTCGATTGACAGCCGCGCCACATTATAAATGAGTAAACGTCGCCTCTCTCTTACGCCTTGTTTCAGTCGGTGCAGGTCTCCAGGTTCGTCAAGAATCAGCAGCCCCCCCCCCCCCCCCNCCCCCCGCCGGAACAGGCACTTATATATTTGGTCCTCGCTGTGTTTAGCTGTTGTTAGTGGTACTGGTGGTACTGCTGCTGCTGCTTCTGCTTTGGTGTTGCTGATGATGATGATGACGATAATAATGATGCTGCTGATGTGATAACTGCCAAACGTGCCAGGCATTTCGTTTGGCAGTTTAAATCCGTCGCCTGTTAAATCACCCTTGTCCGTGATGGTGATGATGATGATGATGCTCTTCATATGTCTTCTTCTTCCTTATCATTATTATTATTATTCCTGATGAAGGAATTTTCAATTCCGAAAATTTGACATTTTCTTATTGTGTGTTTTTTTTTGTAATTTAAATAAAATTGTATAGTACGACACTGGTGGACGCTATTATATTTTATTTTGTGTGAAACAAATGATGATGATGATGTTGATGATGATGGCAACGACGACGATTGACCGATGCTAATGACTAAGGTAGCGCTATTTATAGTGTCACCAAAGAATGATATTGGTGATTGGAGAGGATGGTTATGAAAGTGGCGGACCTGCTGGTTATGTTGACTAATAGTTTAAGCCAGGTTTCCCGAATTTTAATCAGAGTATATCTATGGATACAACGACGGAGATTGGTTCTCAGTAATACTGAAGAGCAAATATAAATAGAAACTGCTATGTGAGGGAAAGTTTGTCCCCGTAATGTAATAATTTATCACCATGCATCATTGAACGAACATTACAATTCAAAAGATTCTCTACAAACGCTCATGTAGCCAAAAACTGGGCTACTACATTATGAAACTAAGCAAGGGTTTCAAGTGATTTAAAGTCCAATATAACAATTAATTTCAAACATATGCCGCTTTGAATACAGTCATTCAAGTTTTATAACATTTAGGAAGACTGAGTGGAACTACCAACACAAAAAAAAGTCTGAAACAAGCAGAAAGTGTTTATGACCAGAATAAATTATAGCCTCTCTGCAAAGTTATCTGTGAGGGTCAAGGCTTAGTATTTCGCATTCAGGAACAGAGAGGCAGTAAATAACTTCAGAAGAGTCGAGAATCAGCATTTTCCTGGTTTATGTGTAATGCAAATTTTAGTGCCCTGTTACAGCTAGACCCATCCTACCCTACCATTTTGTTTGTCACCAGCAGATCCATGGGACCCCGTGAGCCTTATCATTGATTCCGTCATCAGCTTTTCGCTACTCCCTTCAGTATCGACTTTTTGTCTCTGTTATATCAAGACCTGCTCGGATATTTTTAAGCAAGCTTTCTCGTCGAGAGAAATATCTAACAATTCTGAATGTTATTCGATGTAGTTATGAGGACTTAGCTGGAGGTTTCTTTACTTAAATAAAGTTTCAGCAGCCCATTTCAGCACAGTCATGACCATATCAGAGATGAGGCTTGAATCGCCCGTCCTACTCTTATCACGCCTCTGTGAGGTGGTTGCCTTTCAAACACAGCAAAATACACTAAAGAAGAAATCAGCTGCCAATGGGATTTCGAACCCGAAACCTCAAGAGCAATGGTGAAAAGACGTCCCAGCATAGCTGACTCGGCTAACTTTATCAACGGAAATTGCTCTCGCGAATTCCTTAAGGAATAAGGTCTATGGTCTCTTCTTGAGACAGGGGTCACTCATGTGACTTTCCGTTAGCCTGAACCCCATCGTGCGTGTGCATACAAGAACTGAAAACATTTGTTTTGTTTTCCACTAATAGCTTCGGGTCCAGGCTAGCAGAACGTGGAGTGAGTGACACCCATGACATGCCATTACTTTAATAGATTCTTAAAGTTACAAGAGACGATTTCTCTATGAACGTCAGATCCCACTGGAGACTAAGAAAAAGTTACACTGATAACTCTTGTCCAAGAGAGAAACTGTAGGTGGTATCAAGATTAGAGGTTAATAATCCCAGAGCCAAATGCTCCTTCAGGAGACACAGTCAACTCTGCATAACCGCGGCTTATCAGAAGCAGGGACAGCTGGCAATTATAAGAAATTGTGACTATTCAGTAAACGGCAAAAAAAAATTGTTGCGGTTTGTGGAAAAAGCCTTTGTTAAACCCAAGTTGCTGCTATGAAGTTTGAGATAAAGCGGAGTGGACTGTATCATGATTCCGCTCATATCAACAATGACGTCAAATTCAATGATGGCACAGATGATTTATTTTAGGCATACATAATGTAAATATAAGAAACACAGGTTTTTTTTGTTTTTGTTTTTTTTTCAAATGGTCTACATTTTATTATCAAAAGAGATTCATACACGAAGATAATTTCTACGCCATAAAATTACAGTAAATGTATTTCCTTCTCTTTGGAAAGAGCGGATGTAAGTGTCGATATGGGAAGATCCAAGGTGTGTCAAGACCATAACAGTTAAGGCTCATCACTGCAATTGCCTCTTTTTGCGATAGATGTCGTTAATTTCTTTTTCCATTACCATGACGTTGATCTTGCGCATAAAATAAAACAAATGTCTCCAACGTTAGTATGCAGATACAAGATTGCCACCATGTTGTCATTATTCTAAAGGAAAAAGACCCCTGTGGCAAGCAGAGGCATACCGCAGTGACTTGCCTTCACTCTAAAGGTCTCAACAAAATCATACGACTACCTATAATCTTACAAGTCAACACAGACATTTAATATTCTGTTATGGTTCTGCTGAATTATGTACTTCCCACAGAATCTTACAGAACGGCCTCTTGCTGTAATGTGAAGTCATGACCAGGAAGTAAGTTTTGTTGTCCTTTTATAAGAGATTGGTCATCGTTCATTAAAGGATTACATTCTTGCCAGGCTTCAGTTCTTGTCCAGACCAAAGTTCATGACCCTTCTGCTGCCAAAGCCATCAAATGGTGGGCCGTACTTGCCAAATATATGGCGGCAAAAGATTTTCCGGAAGGCGAATCCATTTTCAATATAAAATATACTGTATTATGGCTAAAAACAAAAAAAACAAAAAAATTAAAACTGTGGATTTCTCCAATTCTACACCAGGTCAAAGCAGGTTTGGATCAAGTTGCCGTTGATGTCATAAAAGTTAAACACGCACTCTTTACCCAGACCATCTTCTGTCATAACTAGACAATCCACCCTGAAATATAAGGGAAGGCTGTTGTGTTGCATCATTGAAGCCACTACATTTGAAAGCTTGCGCATTAACGATGGGATATCTTACCATCGTAAGAATAACATGAGTGCGTCAGTACTGAATGCATGTATTGTGGCATTCAATATGACGTAGAATTCAAGAAATTAATTCCAACGCTAGTAAGAGATTCCATCGTTATGGCTCAAGTTTTTAATTTTGTCTTCTTTCTAGTATGAAAGTTTAGAAAATTAATAACACAGGATGAAAAAATATCACATCTTAGTGCAACAGTGGGCGTTATTAAATCTGCGTCATCCGATCGTTATCCAATAAGAAGGCAAGCCTTGCCTACAAATGACCTTTGACACTGCCTCCTATGTTTTAAATACAGTACTAGACATTTGAATGCCAATGTTCTTTATCGGAACGTTTAGAAGGACAGTAAACTAGCGATCCGTCATGTTCCGATGCAGAATGTTAAGTTTTACTTGTGTGATCTGGAAAAAATTGGCGTTCTGATGTGAAGTGAGCAACTGAATTCAAATTAGTGAAGTGTCCCAGCATGCCTCTTCTCTCATTCTATACCTTGGGCGGGCCTTTAATGTATGAAGGTGCTAATAGCACATCGTATAAAAATATGCAATTTTAAACAGTCCCTATAAAATCAGAAAACCGGCCGTGGGGAGGGGAGGAAAAGGGGTTAGATTTGAATTCCAAAGATTTGATAGGTGCAGATACATATTTTGTATACTCAGGAATAGGTGAGGTTTAGCCAAGCCAGTATAAACTTTGTGGTTGTTGCTAGGTGTGTACGGTTACCCTGTTTACCAAGTGAAAAATTCTCAAACTCTAATTGGATTAGGAGCATTTTTCTTTGTGTCAAAATTTGGAAGAAGTGCTAAACAATATTTTTGGAAAGGATTTTGGCATGAAACCCGCGGATAAATTAATGAGAGGTGCAAAACCTTATGTAACCAACTGTGAAAACAACATTGGCATCTTCATAACTTAAGGATTATTAATTATGAGTAGGGCTATACATAACTGGACTAGAGCACGTCGATTTTATAGGGATAGATCTTATGACAAGAATCTCTGTTCCTATTAACAGAGGATGAAAAGAGTGGAAATTTACAGTTGTGTAGCTATAAGTAGAATCTCTTGTCATATGTCACAATTTAGTCGACTTCGCCTAATCGCAATCCGGATAACTACACCTTCTTTTTAATCGCAACATGCTTGCAAAACAAAATGCTATAATCATCGGATAATCGCAATTCCTTTTGATCGCAAGTTTTTCCCGTGCTTCCGAGGATTTTGGATTAGCCGGGGCATACTGTAACTGCTTGACATTCAACGCCAGCGTTTACACGTTTCATCTACTTCCTAATGATGTATGAGAGACGGCATATAAATTCAACAGAGATTCTATATTAAGCATCATTATGGCTAACAGAAAGAAGAAAACGCGAGTTTTATTTAGATCAAGATAACGTAAGATGTGACAGATACACTAGCATTTTTTATGTAGATAGTGTTCTTTAAGTTGTTGGAAATCACCGAAACAAAACTATTGCTCTTTCATGGACATGCCCTCCTCCTCCTCTGCCCTTCCCGCCCTCTTGATAACTGCTTTCTTCTAAATTTCACGTGGCTTGACCATGCTAAGTTTTTCTCAGTATCCAAGAATGATGAGGAAGTAGACTGAAAATTTGTAACAGAAGAACCACTCACATGCAAATGGCTTCGGGATCTCGCGGACAGCTAAGGCTGCAAGCTCCCAATGATGTATAGGATGGTTTCTCTGGTTTTTCTGTGGCCGTATTAGATGGCTTTTCAGTGGCAGTATTAGATGGCTTTTCAATGGCATCATGCGATGGCTTCTCTATAGCGGTACGGGACGGTCTCTCTACAACAGATACTTGTGTGCTGCTTCTCATGATAAGCAAGCACGCTATTGCTAAAATAGCTTAGAAAGGGAAAAACAAAAAAAGTAAGTGCTGTTAGAATGGAATTGACTGAATGACTAACTGACCGACTTACTGACTGACTGACCAACTGATTGATTGACTGACTGACTGACTGACTGACTGACTGACTGACTGACTGACTGACTGACTGAAGGACAGACGGACGAGCTAACTCACTCACTCACTCACTCACTCTCTCACTCACCCGCCACCCACTCACCCACCTACCCTCACTTTCTCACTCACTTACTCGCTCATCACTCACTCACTCACTCACTCACTCACTCACTCACTCACTCACTCACTCACTCACTCACTCACTCACCATTCACTCACTCACTTACTGAGGAGGGCCGAGGACTGGCTGGTCTTTAAAATCAAAGCAGTAGTTTTACCCTGCGATTTCTCATCCTCAAGTAATGTAAAGGACTTGCTGTCTATTATGAATAGTATATGTGAATCATGCTCTTCGTTTTTTCTTCAGGCCGAAAAAAGATCTTGGGATGAGACTATATTATTTGATTTCGTATTTTATAAACCAAGGAAAGAAACGCCGTTTTGTTATTGTTGCAAATTTTCAACTATTTAATGTCAGATTAATAAGTAAGTCGAAGTCCATTTTCGCATGTCTGAGACACAGGGGAAATAATCTATTCAGTGAATATCGAACCAGTTGTCTAATATTAGAGCGGGTGATGGCAAATTCAGTCTACAGCAATTCGAATCCTGGCTACATGACTTTGTTCCACGGGAAATTATATTTTGAACACAAGTTCAGAACACAAATTTTACCCGAACTTTACATAACTTGGAGTCATGATACGGAATGACTGTGTTGAGTAGTACAAAATACAATGATATCTACGTCCATTCGACTCCAAGTCATTTTCTACCAGTTTATCACGTTACTTGCTTTGATAAATAACTATACCTATAATTACTTACCTAGAATTATGCAAGTGACGTTGCGACGCATGTTACATGACGTTCATCGCTTGATCCCTTTGTCACCTATTCACTTGAGTGTTTAACATTAATTTTTCTGAACAAATATGCTTCCACCGGCTGATCAGCTTTGTCATAGGCAACTAGACATCTGCCAATGCACACACGCGTGCGCATACACATGCACTTGAAATACTCAGGGCCGTAGCTGCCTCACCACCGGCCCGTCCAGACCCAGCCGGCTCGCATGAATTCCAGATCGCCGTCCGGAAATAATACTGTGGTAAGACCTTAAAGTCATTTTTGGACTTACTACTGGATTAATCGCGGACGATGAATGAGTCTTGCTTCCCTAAACTATAACATTATTGTTTAAGTTCCTTATGTCATGTGTTGCGAGCACTGATATCTCCAAGTTTTCATTGTTTCGTTAGTCTGTATAAAAGAGAAGGCACACTCCTTTTAAATAGGATGTACGAGTGCATCTAATAGATACACAGGAATTGTTACTTCCAGAAGTGGTACGTCTACGAGATGTTCATAACAAAGGATAACGACGTAAATGTACATTATATACGTAGCAAAGGGATCAACAGCCAACGGACTAGTTAAGTTCGGAAGGAAGAGGGGCTGGATAGATATTGGCTCTCTTTTCCTCCCCCCCCCCCCCCCCCCCCCCCCNCCCCCCCCCACTTCCCCATTCTGCACTCTCCCAGCTCCCTTTACCGCTCTCCAGAAGCAGGATATAGCAGTCACGGTCCTACTGAAAGTTCCCTTAACGTCTTTCCACGCATGTGCGCACACACACACACACACACACACACACACACACACACACACACACACACACACACACACACACACACACACTGGCATGGTAATTCCAGATAGAACAATCGCCACTTAAAAAATGACCTGGTCGCTTGTAATTCGGCTAATGTCATTCAAACTTTGAAAACTTGTTTTTACCAGGATGGGCGAGGTGTATTCTTTCTCAACCACTATCATAGGTCACTGCACGAAATTGATAGTGGTATTTGCACTTTCCAAAGGCGTATCTGAGACTCGCCTCAGTATCGAGCAGGGGCGTAGCGGCCAGAGAGCAATTTAATGATGATGTGAAGTTTTGATCGTAAAACATTTATCTCCACTGCTGCTACATTATATGTAGAAGTGTCAATTCGATCTCAATGCGACTGAAACGTCACAGATTTACGGCTAACGAAGGATATATTTCCTATGTGCGCCAGCTATTTATGATACTTATTACAACAAATGATTAAAGACGTCTGAATTTGCACAGACTGTGTTAGTCTGTAACAGTTCTAGAGATGCTCTACAATAGCATTGTTTTAATAAATATTATAGAATATCTTGGTGGCAAATGGTCTGTCACTGCCAATGCTAGCTGCTTCTGATATCTTTCAAGAATCTAAGTTTAGGATCGGCTTTGTTTTGTTTTATGCTCCAGCCCAAAATAATTATTTTCTACATTTTATTTTCTTTTTTGTCCGACATGTGTTCCTTCTTCTTCAAAAGTAAATTTTGATAGTTCTCGGTAAACACGTTACGTATCCCCGTCCACGCCCTCCGCGTCTGGCCAGCCAGTGAGAGAATGTGGTCATTCAAATCAGCTAGCGAGGTGGCTGGCGGAGAAAGGCTACCTGTCGAATCACACAGCTATGGCTTTGAAAGGTCACATAATGGGAGAGGTCATTTCAAATTGTTGTTGCTTTCTTTGAGTTCTGACTTCTAAACCGTGATCCAGTCACTCCCCCAAACGCCCAAAATGCACAACAACAATTAACAACTCGTTTTTTTTGTGAATTTTTGACTGCACTCTGTGGCTTCTTCTTAGCGGTCTCGATATCATAAATTTGAGCTTTTGATTTTTTTAATATAAATAAAAACGTAATTTACAAGCGACATAAAACCAATGTAAGAAATAAGGGCACAAATTAAATCCAACAACGATGATAACTTATGGGTTAGTCATCTCTTCAGCTTTGGAATACGAAATTTCTGGCAACCAAGAAATAAATTCTGCATTATGGTAATTTAAACAAGCACCTCAGCTTGCTCAAACCATCACCAATCGCCATGGTGTCCTGGCTATTTCGTGGTTGGTCCTACTTCTCTCTCACTCTCTGATTTTCTTTTGGAATTTAATGCCGGATTTAATCTAAATAAGCTACATACAGCGTAAGGCCTTACACTTCGCAAGAGTCTCACAAATGTTAAGTTATTGTTTACTTTACTTTATTTATTCTTTATCTTTTTTACTTTTACATTTTCGCCAATTTGGCAGTGCACCGGTCCAACAAAAACTGCTGTTTTGTATAGTTTGACCCAATTAATGTCCAACAGCTATAGCTTCTTCTGAGCTTCGATTGAAGGAACATATTAATAAGGGGTCCCCAAGATTTATATTAGGGCCTCTCCAAGTCTAATTCAAGCACTGTCCAGATTCTGTTCCTTTGACAGCAGGTTCTTACGGGTTTTGTTTTTTTCTCTTAGACATGGTCGATTGTGATAAGGAAAGACGTTTGTCTAGATTTCTGGTGCGGTTAGACTGCCCACGCCGCCCTTTTCGTTCAATCTTTCCCTTCATTGCGATAAGATATTAGAAGTATGACGAATAATTTCAGGGAAGAAAAATTCCCGACACAGGCAATAGAAGATATGGGAGAAGAAGGGAACGATAGAAAGCAGTATGGGATGAGGAAGAGACAGCCGTGTAGGGCTCATCCATTAAACACTGTATTTATGATGAAAGTCATTACACTCCTTGTCCCTCAGTATTATTCTAGTAGCTGAGATGGCCCGGCGTTGCCTGGATATAAGTGAAGGGGACGAGACAATCAAAGTCATGCCACATCTGCATGCATATTTATACTGCCCTTCTTTGTGTAAATTTAGTATGCAGATACAAAATTGCCATCATGCTGTCATCATTCTAAAGTATAGATACCCCTGTGGCAAGCAGTGGCATATAGCAGTGACTTGCCTTCACTCTGAAGGTCCCAACAAAATGATACGACTACCTGCATATATCTGGAATATAATCTTACAAGTCAACACAGACATAAAATTTTCTGTTATGCTTCTGCTGAATTATGTACTTCCCACAGAATCTTACAGAACGGTCTCTTGCAGTAATGTGAAGTCATGACCAGGAAGTAAATTTTGTTTTTCCTTTATAAGGGATTGGTCGTCGTTCGCTAAAGGATTGCATTCTTGCCAGGCTTCACATCTTGTCCAGATCAAGATCGTGACCCTTCTGCGGCTTAAAGTCATCAAATGGTGGGCCATACTTGCCAAATACATAGCGCCAAAAGAATTTCCGGAAGGCGAATGCATTTTCAATATAAAATATACTGTATTACGGCCAAAAACAGAAAAAAAATTAAAACTGTGGATTTCTCCAATTCTACTCCAGGTCAAGGCAGGTTTGGATCAAGTTGCCGTTGATGTCGTAAAAGTTAAACTCGCAGTCTTCACCCAGACCATCTTCTGTCATTACTAGACAATCCACCCTGAAATATAAAGAAAAGCGGTTGTGTTGCATCATTGAAGCAACTACATTTGAGAGCTTGCGCATTAACGATGGAAATATCTTACCATCGTAAGAGTGCGTCAGTACTGAATGCACTTGTAGTGGTATTCAACGTGTAGAATTCCCGTAATTCCTACGATACTAAAAGATATCACAGTAAATGAGCGAAGTTTTCAATTTTGTCTTCTTTCTGGTATGACAGTTGTAAAAAAAAAAAAGAGAAATATCACATATTAGTTCAGCAGTGGGCGTTATTAAATCTGCGTCATCCGATTGTTATCCAATAGGAAGGCAAGCCCCGCCTGCAAATGACCTTCGACACTGCCTCCTGTGTTTTATATATTAGACATTTGAAAATCAATGTTCTTTATCGTAAAGTTTAGAAGCACAGTAAATTAGCGACCCGTCACGTTCCGATGCAGAATGCAATGTTTTACTTGTGTGATTTGGAAAAAATGGTGTTCTGATGTGAAAGTGTGCGACTGACTTCAAATTTATACCTCTGTCCCAGCATGCCTCTTCTCTTATTTTATACCTCGGGCGGGCCTTTAAGGTATGAAGATCCCAATAGCATATGGCATAAAGATGTGCAATTTTAAAACGCCAGAGTTTACCCGTTCCATCTACTTCCTAATGATGAATGAAAGACAGCATATAAATTCTGTAGAGATTCTATATTAAGCATTCATATGGCTAACAGAAAGAAGAAAACGAGAGAGCTTTATTTAGATCAAAATAACGTAAGATGTGACAGATACACTAGCATTTTTTATATAGATAGTGTTCTTTAAGTTGTTGGAAATCACCGAAACAAACTGTTGCTCTTTCATGGACATGCCTTCCTTCTCCCCTGCACTTCCCTCCCTCTTGATAACTGCTTTCTTGTAAATTTCACTTAGCTTGAATATGCTAAGTTTTCTCAGTATCCAAGAATGATGAGAAAGTAGACTGTAAAATTTATATTTAAAAAAAGAACCACTCACATGCAAATGGCTTCGGGATCTTGCGGACAGCTAAGGCTGCAAGTCCCCAAGGATGTGTAGGACGGCTTCTCTGTGACAGTATACGATGGCTTTTCTGAGGCAGTATTAGATGGCTTTTCTATGGCAGTGTGGGATGGCTTTTCTATGGCAGTATGGGACGATTTCTTTACAGCAGATACTTGTATGCTGCTTAGCATGATAAGCAAGGATGCTATCGCTAAAATAGCTAAGAAACGGAAAAACCAGAAAGTAAGCACTGTTAGAGAGAAATTGACTGACTGACTGACTGATTGACTGACTGACTGACTGACTGACTGACTGACTGACTGACGGGCTAATTCACTCACTCACTCACTCACTCACTAACTCACTCACTCACTCACTCCCTCACTCACTCACTCACTCACTCACTCACTCACTCACTCACTCACTCACTCACTCACTCACTCACTCATTCACTCATTCACTCACTCACTGGGGAGGGCCGAGGACTGGCTGGTCTTTGAAACTGAAAGCCGCAGTTTTACCCTGAGGTTTCCCATCCCCAAGTGCTGTAAAAGACTTAATGTGTATTCTAAATATTCCTTTCTTTTTCGGGCCGAAAAAGGATCTGCGTGTAAGACTGTATTCGATTTCGTATTTTATAAGACAAAAACAGATACACTGTTTCGTTCTTCTTGCAAATTTTCAACTATTTAAATGTCAAATTAATAAGTAAGTCGAAGTCCATTTCCGCATGTCTGAGACAGAGGGGAAATAATCTATTCAGTGAATATTGAACCAGTCAAATATTAGAGCGTGTGATGGCAAATTTAGTCGACAGTAATTCGAATCCTGGCTACATGACTTTGTTCCACGGGAAATTATATTTTGAACACAAGTTCAGACCACAAATTTTACCCGAACTTTACATAAGTTGGAGTAATAATACGGAATGACTGTGTTCAGCAGTACAAAATACAATGATATCTATCCAAGTCATTTTCTACCAGTTTATCACGTTACTTACTTTGATAAACAATCATACCTATAATTACTTACCGAGAATTATGCAAGTGACGTTGCGACGCATGTTACATGACGTACTTCGCTTAATCCCTTTGTCACCTTTTCACCTGAGTGTTTAACATTTTCACTTGTCTCATAACTAGTCCGAACTAAAGTGCGGAGGCCACAGGCTTCCACCGGCTGATCAGCTTGTCATGGGCAACTAGACATCTGCCAATGCACACACGCGCGCACATACACATGCACTTGAAATACTCAGGGCCGTAGCTGCCTTACCAGGGCCCGTCCAGACCCAGTCCGCTCGCATGAATTCCAGATCGTCGTCCGTCATAAGACCTTAAAGTCATT
>JAWQUT010000071.1:222739-245854 GCA_033807755.1 Ellobium chinense
ACACACACACACACACACACACACACACACACACACACACACACACACACACACACACACACACACACACACACATATACACACATACCGGTATGGTAATTTCAGATAAAACAATCGCCACCTAAAAAATGACTTGGTCGCTTCCCTTGTATTTCGGCTAATGTTATTCAACTTTGTAAACTTCTTTTTTCCAGGATGGACTGCACTAAATTAATAGTGGTATTTGCACTTTCTAAAGGCGTATCTAAGACTCGTCTTAGGATCGTGTAGGGGCGTGGCAGCCAGGGATCAATTTAATGACCATGTGAAGTTTAGATCATAAAAATATTGATCTCCACTGCTGCTATATATGTAGACGTATCAATTCGATCTCATTGCGATTGAAACGTCATAGTTTTGCAGCCAATGAAGGATATTATGTCCTAAGTGCGCCAGCTATTTATGATACGTATTACAATTACTGCTTTATAGACGTCTGAATTTGCAAAGACGGCGTTAGTCTGTAACAGTTCTAGAGTTACTCTATAATAGCATTATTATTATGAATATTGTAGAATATCTTGGTGGCAAATGGTCTGTCACTGCAAATGCGCGAGCTGCTTCCGACATGTTTCAAGAATCTAAGTTTGGGATAGCACTTTGTTTTGTTTTACGCTTCAGCCAAAATAATTATTTTACACACTTTCTTTCTTTTTTGTCCGACATGTGTCCCTATTTATTCAAACGTAAATTTTTGATAGTTCTCGGTAAACACGTTACGTATGCCCCTCCATGCCTTCGGCGTCTGGCCAGCCAGTGAGAGAACGTGGTCATTCAAATCAGCTAGCGAGGTGGATGGCGGAGAAAGGCTACCTGTCGAATCACACAACTATGGCTTCGAAAGGTCACATAATGGGAGGTCATTTCAAATTGTTGTTGCTTTCTTTGAGTTCTGACTTCTAAACCGTGATCCAGTCACTCCCCCAAACGCCCAAAATGCACAACAACAATTAACAACTCGTTTTTTGTGAATTTTTGACTGCACTCTGTGGCTTCTTCGTGGCGGTCTCGATATCATAAATTTGAGCTTGTGATTTTTTTTTTATATCTATAAATAAAAACTTTATTGTATAAGCTACGTAAAACCAGTGTATGAAATAAGGGACACAAATTAAATCCAAGAACGATGATAACTTATGGGTCAGTCATCCCTTAAGCCATGGAATACGAAATTTGTGGCGACTAATTATGCATTATAATTTAAACAAGCACCTCAGCTTGCTCAAACCATCACTAACCGCCATGGTGTCCTGGCTATTTCGTGGTTAGTTCGGCTTCCCCCTCACTCTCTTATTCTCTTTCGGGATTCAGTGCCAGATTTACAGATAATCTAAATTAGTTACATACAGAGTAGGGCCTTACAATCCGCAAGAGCCTCACAAATGTTAGATTCATGTTTATTGTACCTTTTAGATAGGCCTCTTTTTTATTCTTCATCTATGTAAATTTTACCTTTCAACCTATTTGGTAGTGCACGGGTCAAACAAAAACTGCTGTGTTTTCTAGTTTGGCCCACATAATGGCCAACAGCTAAACCTTATTCTAGACTTCTAGTTAAAGGAACTGATTAATAAGGGATCTCCAAGATTTATATAGCTTAGGGCCTCTCCAAGTCTAAATCAAGCACTGTCCAGATTATGTTCCTTTGATAGTAGTTTCTTGCTGTATTTTCCTTTTTGTTAGACATGGTCGCGAGTGATAAGGAAAGACGTTTGTTTAGATTTCTAGTGCGGTCAGACAGCTCATGCCCTCGTTTTCATTCAGCTTTTTCCTTCATCGCGATAAGATATTAGAGGTAAGACAGTTCATATCACCGAGGAAAAAATCCCGACCAAGGCAATAGAAAGATGACATGGGAGGAGAGGAGAACGATAGAAAAAGAACGGGATGAGGAAAAGAGGGCTTTATAGGGCTCAGCGACAATAACCAGTGACAAACATTTGTCTTCATCTGTCAAAATTTGCGGTACCAACTGATAAATTGACCCGCCTAATGTCCATTATTAGCGCATATGGGCCTCCTCCTCCCCACCTCCACCCTTCAGTACTCGGCCGTTTTCTCCAGCTTTCTTTTCTCTTTAACCACAACAAAACGAGAACTTCTGCTTTGACGTTACTGTTGGCATAACACACTGTCACGACCGGGCAGGAGTGTGAACACGTAGTCTGTCGTTCGTTTAACATACGATCAGGAAACAAGCGCACGAAAAAAGATTTCTGCTGTGAACGCGTCATAATTTAATGTGGAATGGAAGAGCTTGGGCGAAACCATTACGGAATTTAAACATTGGTGATTAGAGCATCTCGTCCAGTGATGGGAATACAAGTGAAAATTGCAGCACTTTCACAAACACCCCCAAACGCTGTCTTAATATCTCATTGAACTCGTCCGACTGCCGACTCGCGGCAGCGGATTGCCCAATACATCTACAAGTTTCTCATCCGGATGAGCCAATCTTTCAACCGGATGAACCGATTACTCTCCCAATCCGTCAATCCGAATACTTCATCCGGATTCGCCTCACCTCTACCTTTCACCTTGGCACGTGTAGGACGGCGCGGCTAAAAACAGATCGCTTGGGGGACTTGGTCTCAGGGAGCAGCGTTCTGGAGCATCCTGTTGCTGTTTGAATAGTACAGTATACCAGTATGGAACCTGTTTCTTTAGAATTTTTAACAAAAGTGAGCTTCGAAACTCACCAAATCTACCTTTTTTTTTGGACCTATCTTGTGACTGAGTAATTGCTAGATCTAAACTGATTGTGACTAGGTATAGTACCACCTGTATCCTCACCGGTACGAATCATTGCACACAACCTGGTCACATTATGGATACCTCGGTCATCTAGAGAGATACTATGTACGATGTGAGTGTTGGCCAAAAAAAATAATAAAATAGCATAGAAGTGGTGTGCGTGTTTTATTCTTCTCTGTTTACAGCAATGGAAGTGTCAAGATCTACACTGAAACAGCGACGCATGCATTGTAGCCTCTAGTCCCAACAGTGGTAGACGATGTTGCCAGCGCTGTCGTAAAAGTGATTGACGCAGTCATGACCTTGGCCGTCGGGGGTCACAATAAGGCAGTCAAGTCTGGAGACAAAAACAAAAGATAATACAGACCGATTGAATGGAAGGGTCATCCTGACGAACTTCCTGAGAGTACGCAAGGATGGTTAACTCTTGAGTCTTTGTGAGCTCATTGCATAGACGAATTTAAAATGATTGTGTCCCTTCACAGATGTACTTAACTCTCTAATATACTCGGCTCCTAAGTATTTTAGTTTTGTCTTTGGAGGAAAAAAGAGATGCTACTTTCGGGTACATACAAAATGTCTCGTAACTGATGTATTGGACATAAGTATGAATGTGTACGTATGAACGTGCGCTCTCTCATGTGTGTGTGTGTGTGTGTGTGTGTGTGTGTGTGTGTGTGTGTGTGTGTGTGTGTGTGTGTGTGTGTGTGTGTGTGTGTGTNGATCACCTCAAATTCTGATTTGGTCCCCAAATTTCCATTTGGCTGGTTTTGACCGCGTGCGAATACATAGGTCTACACATTTTATTTTTTTATCTAGAAGGCTCAAATTGTACCTGAAACTTTAAAATTGGATGCTTTATTTAGATCACAGGTCATTTTACACATTTCTACACCCTAACACTGGCTGGCAGGGCCCCAAAAAAGGGGGATTTTATATATTAGCGGATTAATTGGGTTGTACACTATGAGTGATTTGCCCTTCTAATAGGTGTCACAAACCTGTACTTAACTCTCTAATATACTCGGCTCCTAAGTATTTTAGTTTTGTCTTTGGAGGAGAGAAGAGATGCTATTTTCGGGTACATACAAAATGTCTCGTAACTGATGTATTGGACATAAGTATGAACGTGTACGTATGAACGTGCGCTCTCTCATGTGTGTGTGTGTGTGTGTGTGTGTGTGTGTGTGTGTGTGTGTGTGTGTGTGTGTGGGTACCTGCATGTGTGTATGTATGTGTGTGTAAAGTGAGTGTGAGTAGGTACAGGACTTTGTGGAAAGCCATTACTGTTTACCGTTAGCCTGAAGTAACAAGTGCTAACCGATTCAGGTAAACATTTTGAAAAAGAAGAGGAGGGAAGGTAGTCCAGATGGGAATAAGGAGAGCGGAACGGACTGACAAAAGAAGAAGTGGAAGAATGATAATGGGATAACCGATAACACGAATTACAACTAGGACTACAAAAAGAGATCCCCAACTGTGAGGATAAGCAGAATAAAGTTCGAAGGCAAGAAGGAAAGAATGAACAAACGAAAGAACTAACGAAGGAAGAACGGAAGGAAGGAAGGAACGAAAGGGGGCGGGGGGCAGTTAGGGAGTGAGAAGATGAAACGAGGGAGCTCAATCCACATTCAAAAATGGCAGTTGTTACCAATCTGATGACTGGAATAACGAAGAAGAGTTTCTTTGTTCTAATTTCACGTGTTGAGCTTGGCCTGCTAATATTATTTTTCACCAAAAGAATTTCCATTAAAAAATTTTCAAAGTGCTCACTTCAAGTAAATAATCCCCTTAGGGGCGGTAATCCGCAAGAGAACAAAATTACCATTATTTCTATTTACTGCTCGTCAATATTTGGGCATTATCTATTATAGTAGGTTTTCTATCAGTACGAAACAAGGTTGCCTGTTTTGCTGTCCTGTTACCTCACATTTGATTACTCTAGATTTCTATGGTCATAATCACATGCAAAAAAATCATCAGGCGGACTCCCAAATAGCCATTTCTGACTTTTCACGAAAATTATATTCTTGGGAAATTACTTCTATTAATAACACAAGCAAATCTACTTACTTGCAAACAGTGTCTGGGTTTAAGGGACAAAGCTCATTGCAGTCTCCAAATGAGGTGTAGTTTGGAAAGATACCCAGTATTTGTGTGCTGCCTGGCACAGTCAGAAAGCACGCCAGTGCAACAAAGGCTGGGGTGAGGGAAAAACAACCCAAGATAAATACCATAGACAGTGATACGAGATGCGATCAAAAAAATTTCCAAACTGTGACCTTTCACATTTCTCAGAAGGGGGAGGGGGGAGGAGTGTCAGTACGATTATTCCAGCACCACTTCCAAGCAAACAAGCATTCCTGGAAGTCTTTACGCGTCAAACTCTCATGGACCATCTGCGATTCGGCTTATATTTCTTTTATAATTTGAAACTTCTTCCCTTAAGTTAAGGTTACAGACTTCTAATTGGATGAAAATAGCTTGTTGTCATATGCGTTAGGAAGACAGAATGGACCCTGGATTTGTGAACCTACCTGCGAATATAGTTTGCATTTTCTCCTGATTTTGTAAACTAAGCCTGAAGTTCGGGTCATTCACTTCGGTTTCGGTGTGGCCTTCTGTGCGGAGCACTTGTCGTTAAGGACACTAGTTAGCTTGTTTACACCTTTCGATGTGTTGGTTCGTAATTCGAAAATGAATGGAAAGACCTATATCTTAAACATCAGTTTTTGCTGCAAACTAGTAAAGAAGACTTATAGATTATGGAATTTCTAGTAAGTGACAGTAAAGAAAACAGTTTATTGGCTCAAGGAAGGAAATCGGATTAGGCTTCTGTAACTGAAATACTCATCTCTGGGAAGTTGAAGAAGTCACACTGAAGAAATTCAGGCAAATACGGAGGGTGGGGAACAATGCTATATTATTAAAACCCAGAACTGCCGAACACAGAGGTCAACGTATGTTGGTGGGCCGTCATGAAGAAGCAATCCGTTATTGTTGTCGGTCACTTCCGTCTTACAGAGTAATCATTTAGGATCTGACCTGCAGACAGCTTCATGCAATTTCTTTTTCTTTCCAATAGTGAAATTTACAGCTAAAAGGAAGGAGATTAGACATTACAGAATAGGTTACATATAGGCTGACTCACAAAAAAATGGGGCTTCACAGACTTATATATATATAAAAAGTTTCAAATATGCTTCTAAGCTTGGCAGCAGCTTGGAATTATTGTGTGCTGTCTCCCATTTTGAACTCCTTCAATAGGAATGTCACATCTAGAATAAATCTACGAACTGTTATAGGCATAGTCAATGGGCTTTTGGATCGCATCTCGTATAATAACACAGTATATAAATATAGCAGAAGCTCACGAACTTGGAGCTCATGTTATGATAACGCAACAGACCTCGCTTTATGTCACCAAGTTTCTATTTTCTACATTAAATTTACTCATCAACTCCAACAACTCAAGATTCGAAAATATGATGGACTATTTCTCTAAACCTCGGATTTGTGAGGTCTACTGTATCGATCTGCTCCTGGAAGTTTGTTAATATTACCGTTATTCTGTCTTTGTTAATTTAATTGGTTGCGGTTATTTAAATAAGGAGACACTGAATGGTCTGTGCGCCTCCCATTCCAACACACAGACAAACAATGTGTTCGCCCTGTGTACCTTCCCCTTCCTCCTCCCTTTCCTGTCTCTCGCCCCGTACCTGTTTACTATGCTACAGATAATGTAATTATATAATATTAATAATGAGTAATCATCTTAATCTTGCCTGGCCTCAAACCACTACACCAATCAGGAAATCCCTGAGATAAGGTGCCACTGTCATGGCAAAAAGGAAAAGTGGTAACAAAGAAAACAATATCAGTCTGAACAAGATAGTTGACTGCCTGGTGTAATGATGCGTATGTGATGTACTGGCTGTTCCTATTTTGTACAAAAAACGAACTGAAGATTTCTATATGTTTTCATTTAACATTTGTTTGTTTGTTTGTTTGTTTGTTTGTTTGTTTGTTTGTTTGTTTGTTTGTTTGTATGATTGTTTGTTTGTTTGTTTGTTTGACTTCTGATTTATTGTCAGGATAGCGAACAAGTAAACAACAAAACTGAACTTAAGTGAGTGAAAAGCTTAAACTTTACTTGTCCTAATAAACCATTAAATTTTCATGCACCGGTGGATAAATGGTACACAACCAATCATATTCCAGAGCATTTCCTGACTCCGTGAGAGAGGGCATTTTTTAGAATTACCCCCCTTGGAGAGATATGCGTTATGGTCTTTGACACCTATTGTTTTTTCTTCTTATGGCCCTATTAACATTTTGCGTTATTCTAAATATACCACTGTGATTTGGGGAAATTTCTTCCATGGAGGTTAAAGTACTTCTTTTGCCCGATCTTTTAACGGGAAGAAAAAGGGGGGAACGCCCAAAATTTTTCACAAATGTCTTTTGAAAAAGATCACCTCAAATTCTGATTTGGTCCCCAAATTTTCATTTGGCTGGTTTTGACCGCGTGCGAATACATAGGTCTACACATTTTATTTTTTTATCTAGAAGGCTCAAATTGTACCTGAAACTTTAAAATTGGATGCTTTATTTAGATCACAGGTCATTTTACACATTTCTACACCCTAACACTGGCTGGCAGGGCCCCAAAAAAGGGGGATTTTATAGATTAGCGGATTAATTGGCTTGTACACTATGAGTGATTTGCCCTTCTAATAGGTGTCACAAACCTTATGGTCTTTGACAGCTTTTGTTTTTTCTTCTTGTGGCCCTATTAACATTTTGCGTTATTCTAAATATACCACTGTGATTTGGGGAAATTTCTTCCATGGAGGTTAAAGTACTTCTTTTGCCCGATCTTTTAACGGGAAGAAAAAGGGGGGTCAACGCCCAAAATTTTTCACAAATGTCTTTTGAAAAAGATCACCTCAAATTCTGATTTGGTCCCCAAATTTTCATTTGGCTGGTTTTGACCGCGTGCGAATACATAGGTCTATACATTTTATTTTTTTAATCTAGAAATCTCAAATTGTACCTGAAACTTTAAAATCGGATGCTTTATTTAGATCACAGGGCATTTTACACATTTCTACACCCTAACACTGGCTGGCGGGGCCCCAAAAAAGAGGGATTTTATATATTAGGGGATTAATTGGGTTGTACACAATCACTGATTTGCCCTTCTAATACATGTAGATGTCACAAACCTTAACTCCTCCCCACATTTAAATATTTCCTACATATATTTTGAGTAGTCAATAGTGATGCATTCTGTACTGTTGAAGTGTCTCTTTCTTGCTTCTTTAATGACAGAAAATGACATTCCTGTGGTGAGGTATATCTGCATAGGGATACAGAAAATTTTCAATACTCACACTCACTGAGATGAGTTGGATGAGGTGTTGGTAGCCTTTGTTAGTTCCCTGGAGAAATATGCAACTGTCAGCTGTCAAGCACATTCATTTCCTTACAAAATGGTGCCAATGTTGCTGCAATATCTGTCTCAGATCATTCTTATGGCCCAATTTAGAGTTTGATACCGCTCAAAATAGCCAATTCTCTTAATGTCATACCCTATGCTACTTTGAAAGCTCCCATGAACCTACAGTTCGATCCTAAATTTTTGCCATGGTAGCCTGTTTGGAAGGGAACTAGTAGGGAATGGTTAGAGGGAAGTGACTTGGGGGTGACTGGGAGGGAAGGGAAAAAATGACCCTCTTTTGGCTGGTCATTGTTTCCATGTAAACACCTTGGCATGAGCGGGTAGTTTCTAGCTGACCATATTTGCAACCCTTGATGATAAAATCCACTTGTAACCACACATTTAAAACCTAAAAGTGATCATATTGGCATTTCTTAAAGGGTGATTGTGTTATTGATTGGGGAAGAAGCCCTGGAGAAACAATAGTTTGGTGCATCTGCCCAAAAGAATAAAAAAACATTCAGCTTCCTTTGGCAATACCATGTGAGCCTATGGGGTAGGCTGAGAAGGGGTGGGGTAGTGATTTTTCTTAAGGGTAGGGGTGGGGTGGGGTGGGTGGGGGGAGGGGTTGATGGTGGGGTTGGGGGTGGAAGTAGGGAAGGAAAAAGGAACGAATGAAATCTTAAATTTAAAAAAAATGGCCAAATTTGGTGCATTTTTTGGCAACACTGGGTGTGTGTGTCAAAGGTGGGGGGAGGGGGTGGAGGGTGGGAGGAAAACAAGAGAGGCAAGGACAAAAAGAGAACGAGAAAAAAACTATTTAAAAAAAAGCGTGTGTCATGTAAACTGAGTCTGCAGCACGTAGATCTAGATCTAAGTCCCATACAGGCTAGACTAGGGGGGGGGGGGGGGGGGGGGCTGGGGAGGGCCCCAGGGGTAGAGGAAGTTTAAAAGACTGTCCAGATAGCCTAGATGACCTACCTCGACCACCATGATGTAAACATTGTGTTTCTAAGTGGAAACATGCCAGGTACTAGCTGCCTATTAAGGTCTTTGACACCTATTGTTTTTTCTTCTTTTGGCCCTATTAACATTTTGCGTTATTCTAAATATACCACTGTGATTTGGGGAAATTTCTTCCATGGAGGTTAAAGTACTTCTTTTGCCCGATCTTTTAACGGGAAGAAAAAGGGGGGTCAACGCCCAAAATTTTTCACAAATGTCTTTTGAAAAAGATCACCTCAAATTCTGATTTGGTCCCCAAATTTCCATTTGGCTGGTTTTGACCGCGTGCGAATACATAGATCTACACATTTCATTTTTTTATCTAGAAATCTCAAATTATACCTGAAACTTTAAAATTGGATGCTTTATTTAGATCACAGGTCATTTTACACATTTCTACACCCTAACACTGACTGGCAGGGCCCCAAAAAAGAGGGATTTTATATATTAGCGGATTAATTGGGTTGTACACAATCAGTGATTTGCCCTTCTAATAGGTATCACAAACCTTATTTTGTCTCTCATTCAACCATTTATTTCTGACACAGTCTAGATCCGGTCCGGACAAGACAAGCTGCAGTGATTCAATAAGCAAACAATCTTGCATTTCCATTGGCCTGCAATAGTCTGATCAAGACGTATGTGTATTCTCCCTGTCTTTTTTCTTGTCCATGTTCTTCCGCATTATTTGTTAACTATTTCACAATGCTTTCCTTCTACTGTGTTGGTTATTTCTTAAATAGTATTTCTGTTAACTAATTTGGTCGAAAAGCAACGTCGGTACCAAGATTTTTAGCCATGTAGCTTGATGACACGCTGTTATTAATGTCTGCGCCGAGGAATCGATTACCGGTCACTAGGGTTTCAAAATTTATTTTCCCTCTATAAGATCCAATGGCCTTAGCTCTATGTAAATCAACAAACCCTTCCTTGCCCTCACTCTTCCCTCCGCCACCTCTGAGCTTACCTTACATATTTTATGGACAAGCCCAGCACAAAAATAAAACAACAAAAAAGGTCAGCCATGATTAAATCTTCAAAACAGAACAAACACTGTAATGTAAAGAAAACCTTTATCAGTTTTGTTGCCCGTGTGGTGGCGGTAGGATAGTTAGTTGAGTGTCTTAGCACTTATAGCATTTTACTTAAAACTTCGTTGCATTTAAAGGAACAAAATGAACGATTTGTAACGGTTCACTCTAAAACGCAAGAAGTCGGGCGAACTTCTTTTTTTCACCATCATCTTCATCTTTGACTCCTAGCCATCCCACCTCTGCGTTTACCCTACGTATATTATGGCCAACCCCAAAAGAAAATTTTAAAAAAAAACAAGAAAAAGATCAGCTATGAATAACCCTTCAAAATCAAACAAAAACTGTTCTGTAAAACACCGTTTCCTTAGTTTTGTTACCCCTGGGGTGGCGGTGGAATAGTTCTGTGGTTCTCATAGCACTTCACTATTTTACTTAAACTTCATGACATTCAAAGGCATATAATAAGCGATTTGTAACAGTTCGCTGTAAACACCAAGAAAACGGGCGATGGTTTTTTTTCATCATCATCATCATCATCATCTTCAACTTCTCTGTCATCTTTTTTCCCATTTCTTTACTCTTACACAGCAACTGGTCAACCTGTTCGCCATTGGGACTAGATACTAGAACGAATGCCATGTCTTTATCTTTTGCTCTCACTGTGCAGTTTTTTCATTGAGACAGTAAAGAAGACGAGAAAGGAAGCGGATAGAGATTAAAGAAGACCAAGAAAAGATAGTAACCCTAAGGTTCCAGGCCTACTAAGGCCTAAAGAAGCCTTGTGGCTGTTTATGAGCTGTTGGCACCGGTTAATTTTGTACCAAAAAAGGGCCCCGCCCCAAAATAATCTGACCCCGCCTGGTGCCATTCTGTAAATGTATGCATACTGATGATGAAACACCGGCTGATGTCCACAAGGTACGAATGAATAACACCTACCGTGGCAAGGTACAGTACTCAACTTTATTATGTAAATAGATGTAAAATTGTAATATCCCTCAGAAGTTTTCACTTACCTAAAGCTGTGCAAGTACCAAATGCGGCCATGTTGAAAATGGAATCTGGTCCTTTACTGATCTTGCCTATCTATGTACTGTGTCTGTCCCTACTACACACAGTGATGTTGAACGCACCTAAAGCTGCAAGTAACACGAGCAGGTCAACAAGCTGCTGGCTTCCCAGTGTGCACAACTGTGATGAGACTGGACTATCGTTTATCTCGAGGTAGGCTATAGGTTGATGTCATCATGTGCACTGACATCAATAAGCTTAAATTAGATTACTGTAGAAGTTATTTTTTTTTCGAGAGGATCTAACTGTCGCCAATTTAGCTGGTTGAGCTGACTATCGGAAATGCCTTTTCCCGAAAAAAGGATCTTTTCAATTTTTTTTTCTATATTTTTTTTTAATAGCTTACTAGATCAGTAAATAATTTGTCTAGGGACGGTAACCTGCAAGGGAAACGCAGATGGGGTTATTTCTGGTTGTTCCCCTTATTTCTATTAGTTACGATACTAATATTACTGTATATTTTTTCTTCCAGTGCAAAGCATAATTAATTATTATTTGCCAGTCTAACAGACATGAAATGTTCTGCGCTTTTATACACTTGAGAAAACCATTATGCTGGGCTGCGGAAAATTAGGTTCTCGCTAAAAATTGTTGCCGACTTTTCGCCAAAATAGTCCTAGAAAAAAATCTACTTCTCCACGTTCGCTTACTCGATGAAGTAAAGCACATTTCGGTCTCAAACGAAAGACCGGGTATACAAATGTTTAACAAAGATAACATGTTAATTAAATGGAAAAAGCAGGTCACAACTATGGTATATTATTATATTAAACGGAATTTCATAAACGATTGGACTGCTTATTAAACGGATACCATTACATTATGTCTAACAATAGCAGCAATCAGAACTATGTACGTTTAACTTTCTCTTCCTGCACATTTTAGGCTATCTCGCCGAATTTGGGAGTTATGCATGAATCGGTGTCAATTTGTATATCTCACACAGAAGTGCTGCCAAATCAGTCACTCTGTCAATCAATCAGTCACTCACTCACTCACTCACTCACTCACTCATTCACTCATTCACTCACTCAACCAGTCAGTCAGTCACAGATCTTAAGCTTTATTTATTGATCGACATACGTTCATCGCTTTCACTGCGAGTAATTTTTCTATATTTAACATCATTATGACCACCACCATCAATATTGCAACCCACGGTATAATCATCATCATTGTCGTCTCATCATCAACAGCATCAGTCTCATCATGATCACAGGCACTAACAATGATCAGCAGCAACAATGACAGCAACAACAGCAGCAGCAGCAGCAGCAGCAGCAACAGCACCAGCAACATCTTTACCACCAGAACGGAAAAGTAGCACCATGACATTTTATTAGATTGCTAAGTCTGTCTTTATGAAAACACGCTGTGGGGATCAGAAGACACATTTCCGAGTGGGTTTTTTTTTTACGTGAATGAGGGCACAAAAATTACGTGCGTAACCAGTTCCAGCAGGTAGATGGCAGTGGAGCTGGCAGATTGTCTTAAGTGATATAGCCTGAGTCTGTGTCTGTTCATTCCCTTCTCTCTCTCTCTTTTCTTTGAGAGAGGGCAGGGATGAGATGGAAGGTACAAGTGCTTTTGTTTATTTTGTATACGTTCGTGCCATTTAGTATAGAGCGAGATGCAGGTCAGAATGTAAGCCTTCGCTTGCATGCGTTGTCTGCAAAGAGTCGAAAGAATATTGGGCAAAAACAAAAATAGTATAGTGTATTATGCAGTTTTGATCTCAAATCCCGCCGACCATGCAAGTGTTGTTTATTTCATTGTCGGTGCGATTGTTTGACTGACTGACCGACTGACTGACTGACTGACTGACTGACTGACTGACTGACTGACTGACTGACTGACTGAGTCAGTCAGTCAGTCAGTCACTCACTCACTCACTCACTCACTCACTCACTCACTGTCAGTCAGTCAGTCAGTCAGTCAGTCAGTTAGTCAGTCAGTCAGTCAGTCAGTGAATAAACGAGCGAAAATTTCTTGTTTAACAGCAGACTATGCCTGTTTGAGAGTGGGGATGAGGGGGTTGGGGTGGGGGAGTAACAGCGTCGAGGATACTTTTCTTTCTCATGTTTTTTGTAAGTGGTTTAGGAGAACACACCATACCAAAATACTAAGTGAAAGCCTTTCCACACAGTGTTATGGATGCGTCAGGAGGTTGTTTACCGAGATATCATTTTAACATGACAATCCTGAGATAATTTACATTAGGTCAAAGACAGTGGAACAGTCATTCACATTGTTTTATTTCATATTTACAATGGAAGTATCAAGAGCTGTATTGCTTGCAATAGCGACCCGCCTGTTGCCATTTCTACAACCAGCAGTAGACAATGTTGCCATTACTGTCGTAAAAGTGGTCGATACAGTCATAACCTTCACCTTGCGTATTCACATAGAGACAATCACGCCTGGAGATGAAAAAGCAATTTTTTTGCATTAGCTTAATTTTTCTATATCCGGGCCAAGGACGTAATACCCCTGTGCTCGCCTATGTAGTCCCTTATTCCAAAATGAATCATGCCATAAGAGTGGTTCGCGCGGTTCCATGTTTTGTTCTTACCAGAGCTGTAACGATAACTATTGCACCATTTTGCATTTTTTTGGTGTGCAATCTTCCGTATCAAATCTAAATAGAGCTGCACCAGATTTGCGCACCAAAGCGTTCCATTACGTAGCCGTCATATTACAAAGCAAAAATTTGGAATAGTGTGAGCCCCTCTAGAGATCGCACACTATAATAGTCACTATAATGATCCATGCCTTCTTGCTATCGCATGATGTAGTCAATGGTGCACTCTTGTTCTGTTGTTAAGTGCCCAGTCTTTATCATTATCATATGTTGTCTCAAATCTGTGGTATCCCTTTATTTTTAGTTTATTATTACCGTGTTTATACAGTTCGAAGGACTTTCATCTATACACTGTACTGTTAACTTGTTATATCATATAGTCATCAGTAGAAATGTGAAACGATACACGTGAAACAGAATGGATGGTGGAAAGAGGGAAAAGAGGGCAAGCCAAAGAAATGGGGAAGACAAGAAAGATGAGAGAAAGGATTGAAGGATTAAGAGGGTGATTAGAAGATTAGCGAATAGTAAGGATGGAGGTAAGAAGGAAGGAAGGAAGGAAGGAAGGAAGGAAGGAAGGAAGCTAAGGCTAAAGGAATAAAACCAGGTATCAGTAATACTAATATAGATAAGAGATGATTTGAACGAATAGAATGGAGGTAGGTAAGATGGGTTTCCGCCGAAGGAGTGGGAAGAGAGGAGGAGAGGGCCACATCAAAAACCACGAGGGTAACTGTTAAACAAGTGAGCCATCCAACACTGGATGGACAGAACATAAAGCGCGAATGATCTCAAAACTGTGGGGTTGCAAGCAGGAGCTCCAGAGAGCTGTGGATTTCTTGGAAACAACATTCCTGAATGGAGCAATGGATGCTGAACGCAGAAGAAGGGGAAAAAATAGATGACGATGATGATGATGATGATGATGATGTATTATGCCGTGATGTGTGTTCGTCTGATTATTCTGTGTTCGTTCCCTGCCGAAGAACACACATCCGAAAGTTTGGGACATTTTAATAAATTTGATCATGTCACAGTTTTTTGAGAGTGTTTATCGTATTGAAAATGATGATGATGATGATGATGATGATGATGACCATGATGATGATGAAACAAAGATACTCACTTGCAGACGGCGTCTGGGCTTAAGGGACAAATTTCATCGCAGTCTCCCACTGTGGTGTAATTTGCCTGTTGTGTTCTGCCTGGCACAGCAAGAAAGCATGCCAGTGCGATAACAGCTACGGTGCAAGAGAGACAAAAAAAAAACCAGTGGGTAAACTACGTAAAATGATAGACTGGTTGAGAAAAAATGGAGGATCAATTAATTCTTTTTATTTGAATTCGATCTCTGTTTTTATTTAACCTGGGGCATTTCAAGGGGCATAAGTGACGAAATAAGAGGTACCGGTTGCAGTAGCATAGGTGCGTAGATGAAGGGGGAGGCGGGGGGGGGGNGGGGGGGGGGGGTCTAGGAGGTCGGTACCCTCCCCCTTCCAACGCACAAAAAGTTTGTATGCCTAATATGCGCCCCGTTCCCGTGCTGTGTGCCCCGGTTGTCGCCTGCGACTGAAATAATAATTTTATATGACTGTAGACAAGACTATGGCCTTCAAATCTTGAGCGGAAAGGTTGGGTCTCGTCTAGCTTTAGACATATTTTAATTTTGAGACAAGTGTGGATAAAACGGGCCTGTTCAACAATTTTAGATCATTGCCCAATTTTATTTTTTTTTAAATAGCACATATTCTTCAACTGAAAGCTTGCGCATTAACGACAAGATCTCTTACCATCGTAAGACTTGCATTAGTGCTTCGGTACTGAATGCCCCCTTAGTAAAGTTTAACATGCAGAGTAAGTGTTATTCTTACGAAAGTAAAGAGATCGCATCGTCAATGCGCAAGTTCTCAGTTATCTCTCTAGGCGGTCACATACACCGTATTACTGAAATCTCTTCTGGCCATCCTCAGACGTGACAAAGTGCAGAGACTTCAAGACAGCACGTAGTCTTAAAAGTCAAAAGTCAGATTAATACTGCTTTGCCAACAAGACTGTGCAGTAATGGAATAGATCAGGTCATCGCCTTTTTGGTGTGTGCGTGCTCTTTTTTCTCTTATCTTTGATCGACCTTCTTCAACGTAATTGTTACTTGTTTTCGAAAATAACATCACAGCACTCTGGGCAGCTACACGAGTGCTTTGTTCCAGCGGTTCAGAGCCCAGCAAAGAGTTGTTCGACAAATATTGTTCCTCTTGTTATCTGGTTGTATATTCTTCCTGTTCTTCCTGCAAGGTTGCAACTTCTTCTTTGTTCTTCTTTAACTTCACCCACCCTCAACGTGAACATATTTTACTAGTAGTGTTCTGGGTACTTGTCGATTTATATTGTTGTCATGGGTTAATGTCACAAATGACTGATTGGCTGAAACTCTCAGTCGGTACCAAGGTAGGCCTAATGTATTTATGAAGCTTGGTAACACTCCGTACTGGTACTATGTTATACATCTCATCCACAATACAAACATATAGAACAGCATACAAGTAAATACATAACTCTACAAATGGAACAGATAAAAGGGTCTTTGTCAGTCGCCCCCTGTGCAGCGTCCTGGTCCTGCCAGCTCAAAAACCGGGTACTCAGTTACAACTGAGTCGAGTGGGGAAAGGGGAGTACAGTGTCCTTACCCTCGGACACTACAACATAATATAAACTGTCCGGCCTGAGAGCCCAGCACACAAACCTTAGACTTGATAGTCTTCAGTATCTGAGTACGACTCACAAACCACACGGTCACGCTGACGCCAGTAACCCAGTCCAGTGCCACGCTCTCGGAGGTCCGCGTAATTCTAATAAATAGCGGTGTGGAGCTGGCTTAACTTCCTCCCGAAGCAGGATACCGGGATGAGATAGGCTACCTTTCCTTTTCACAGCCCTTTTCAGGGCTACCCAAAGAATTAACCATCTAAAGGTTTTGGTTCAAAGGTACTAATAAAAAAAATTCTCTTTGCTTTTTTCTTTTCTCTCTTAACTCTCAATCTCTCTTTCGCTTTCTCCGTCTTAGCTTCTTTAAATATCTATTTTTCCTTCTTCTGATCTCACCTCTTGTACTAATTTCATGAATGAATAATACTGGATACTACCCTGGACACTTATTCTATGAATGAGACATTCGGTGGCTAAAGATGGTCTGCTACGTGGAGAATTTTGCATTATCATTGTATAGTTTGATTTGAAATAAATGGGCACGAAAAACTCGCTCCAATGTTTTGGTTTTTTTTTAATTAATCCTCAAATTTCATTAAAATTTTCCATAGACACAATTTATTTAAAAGGAAAATTGGAAAAATGAAAATCTCGGTCCTAGGAAATTAGGGGAACATAGATCTTTAGTCAGGTGCGAGATCCGCTTTCTTTATTTTCGACCTACACCTGTGTGATAATTCTACAACGTGTTTACTGTAAGTCACATCCACAGTGATTCATGCGCACTTTATACACAAAGACTACCTTACTTTCAATTTCTTTACCTGCTCACTGCGGAGCTCTGATCACCTATTCTGTAAATCTCCTTCAAATTTATCTCATAAACTCGAACACCTCATGAACTCAAATTTCTGATCCGTTCCCCTGCAATTTGACGTTGTGAGGGTCAGTTATAAATACTGTAGTGGTACCAGTTCCGATTTCATGACGTAGTCGAAGGACACTTGAAAAGTAGCCAGATATATCGCTATCATAACTCTCAAAAGTAGCCAAAAGATAGTCAACATTTTGAAAATTAAACATATTATCTCATACAGAAACGTAAATTTTCACAAATTGTATAGAAATTCGATACAAAATTGAACTTTTAATTATCACCAAAGAGTAGTCAAGTAGCCGTGGCTTTAAATAAAAGTGCCAAGGAACTTGAAAAGTAGTTAAATATGGCTATTTGGGAGCCAGCTTGGCAACACTGCACTTGATAATTTAAACAAACAAGAAGATGGTCGTCGTCTTCGTCTTTTTTTTTTCATCGCCCTCTGGCAAGTTGTCTATTTGCTTGCCCTCTGAATAACAGAATAAATTTTGTAGTATCATCATTTGTGCTCTCATTGGGCAGTTTTGCCAGCCTTGTTCTTTCAAATGGAAGAAGAAGAGAAAAAAGAGAAAAAGATGTCGCAAGGAAAAAGAAGACTAAGGCTGCTCTGTGAAAGCAAGTTATAATCAGAAACCAGAGACCAAAAAGTAAAACCTCACAGCGACATTTAGTGATGACGAGTGTACCTTCCCTAGTCAGTTTTCACTTACCTAAAACTGTGCAAGTACCAAACGAGGCCATGCTGAATAATAAGATCAGTCGTTTGCTGTCCTTATCTTTTAACAGTAGCAAAGCGCTATGTCTCTGTCCCTACAGTGACATCGGTACTCTTTATCCTGCAACAGACACGAACACGTGAACAAGCTGCTTCCTTTCCATGTGTGCACAATGGTATTATGTCTTCCATTTATATGGGTCAATGCATTTTAGGCCATGAATACTCAAGAACGCTGAAATCAAATGCTTAAATTGACTCACTTCATGAAATAAAATTTTTTTTTTTTTAAATTACAACCGTAGAGTGGAGTCTGTAACGTTGTGATGTGCATTTTCAAAAAATTTAGTACGTTTAAACAAATAGAATAAGATCACAGCTGTTATCATCGAAGTGAACAATATACAGTTTATCGGGTAACCCCCGTCCCCCCCAAAAATATTCTTTATTTCAAAGTTTAAGAACGTCAGTAACCGTATAATGTGAATTGTATAAAAAATGTGAATTTTACACATTGAATCGTTAGCCATGATGTTATGGGACGATCAGTGGTAATGATTTTGTATTCAAAAATATGTGCTGTACCTTTCATCTCATGTGCTATTCTTGAAGGGGAGTGAGGAGGAAGAGGAGGAAAGCCTAAAGTTGCTATTCAAATGGAGATGCAGATTACTGGTAAAATTTTACATTTGCACTAGGCCAATTTCGTATGGCGGAGAATGTAGCAGACTCAATAATTTAGGCATAAGATATACATGCCGCGTTGATTGATTGATTGATTGATTGATTGATTGATTGATTGATTGATTGATTGATTGATTGATTGATTGATTGATTGATTGGTTGGTTGCTTGGTTGGTTGGCTGAGTGAGTGAGTGAGTGAGTGAGTGAGTGAGTGAGTGAGTGAGTGAGTGAGTGAGTGAGTGAGTGAGTGATTCGGGAAAATATTGAGGAACGGAAGACGATAATAATGGGGAAAAGTAAAAAGATCCGATGACAATGGTGTTTTAGGAGGAGAGGGAAGGAGAACACTAGCACTGACAGTCACAGTACTCACGAACATAAAGCAAACTGTGACCACTTCAAATTTAAGGGAAGCTTTCTTCTTCAATCAAGTCTGGTTTATTGATCCCAATGGTCTTGTTCTCTTATGTCGGTTTTTCACCTGCCGAAAACCACTTACCTAGCAAAACGCAATGTCCTAAAACTTTGCCGCCTACTATTCTTATCTCTGTCCTTGGTGCGTCATTACCACAGGAATATATCGAACAGAATACACATTCCCATAGGGTGACGTCACAATATGAATATTGAAGCTCTTTGCATCCAATTTTTTTTTTATTGCTGGCGCCCACCATCCGGAAAAACCCAACGAAGAGTGTGATGGGAATCAGATATGTGACAATGACTGGGACCATAAAAATGGTCGCCGTAGAGCAAAAGTGGGCCATCCCATATTTTTGCGATTTTGGTGGTAAAGGTTTCTATAAATAGATATTGACTCAATCTTGTTATAAATACTGTATCGGTTTAATTGCTATTTTTGGCCTGTGGGGACTTCTAACACCAACTTTACTCTTTTACAAATCTTTATAATTCATTGGCAACATAAAGGGATTATTGGGATGGCCCCATATTTACTTCATTCAGTCTATGTTACATTTCACTATGAGAAAAATTAAAAATGGACTATCCCATAAAGTTTTGTTAATTTCTCAGTTTCTGTGAAATGTTAACTTAATGTTAATTTAGATTTACAAGTCTTTATAACTCAATGGCAGCATAAACTTCTCATCCCTCAATTTCTCAAAACACGGCCAGTGTGGCATGGTCCACTTCTCCTCTACAGCCAACAAATGCATTGGAATCTGGACCTAAAAGCGGCGGTTTTACATGTGTAATGGAAATGTATTTCTTGAATGGACAATTAAATATAGCTATTTTTTGTTGTTGTTGTTGCATGCAGGGCATAGTAATTTGGTTGAAATGGAGCAAAGAGTGGTTGTCATATTTCTATAGATTCCTCTGCACAATGATAAATACATAATGATTTATTATAAACCTCATCTCAACAGCACCTATTTTGCAGTTCCTCCTCCAGGTTTGAAACTGATAGCGCGTTCAAGAGTCACGCCATCATTATTTTCACCTTCATCACCATCATCATTATTTACACATTCATCGTCATGAGCATCATCATCACTCTCATCATTATATTTTTTTGTAACAGCATCAACACCATCAGCAGCTGCAGCAATGACATTAGTATTACAGCTAACGGAAGCCTTAAGTTGTCATCGACTAAAAACAAAACAAAAAAAAAACTAGATCACACTGATATGATTGTTATAATATGAAACTGAAGACTTACTGAAACACAGAAGTTTAGCATGTGCCACAAAGTGCATGTTACAAACAACAGTATCTGAAACACAAAAACGGGTGGATGGGCATGACACTAGAAGTGCAGTCTACTGTCGTGCACAATTCTCTGCTGGTATCAACTGAGAGCTTGTGCTTTGACGATAGGATCTCAAACCATTGTAAGAAATACATAAGTGCATTGGTGTTGAAGACATTCTTAATAGCGTTCAACATGCAGAGTTAATGTAATTCGTACGCTTGTAAAAGACACCAATGTTAATGAGCAAGCTCTCAAATGGCTACTATAAATTTATCTTGGAAACTGTAGACGAGAGAGGCGGGTTTTTGCACAAGATTGTTTATGTTACAATATCTTCTGAACAGGTGCTTTGGTTTTTCTTTCCTAGATGGGGAGGAGGAGGAGGAGGGGGTGAGGGAAAGGGCGGAAAGGCAGAGGGATCGGTATAAATTTCTCTTCATATCATTTTGCAGGGAAGTGTGTTGTTCCTACAGATCCTTTCAAGATTCTGATTCACAAGTTTATTTCGATTCTAACAATGTCATAAAATATGGACAATAATAGCCACCATTGCACAGTACATCAGCAGACAAATGGACAGACAATCAAACAGACGGATAGATCAACATCCTAACAAGAGAATTCAAGCCCGTATAGGTCAAAGATGTAAACCAAGGTCGTTTTGCTTGCTATACAGTCTTTCATTCATGTGTGTATGTGCGCCTTCCGAAACTCTGTTTACAGGGTGCGAGCTTATTTCATTTCATATAACAAAACTCGAGGGTTCCTGAGCTGGTGAGCCACTGGTTGTAGCATTGCTCGGTACTTCCTTCAGGGCCAACAATAGCACAGGCCACTCTGAGAATAGAAACGAGGAAAGCTTAGAATATAAGCAAGAATATATTTTTATATAACAAATCTAAATGACTGACTGACTGACTGACTGACTGACTGACTGACTGACTGACTGACTGACTGATCGATCGATTGGTCGGTTATTTGACTGACTGACTGACTGATTGATTGATTGATTGATTGATTGATTGATTGATTGATTCCCAATTTGTAAACCAGTCCCTGCTTCCGCTCCAATTATTCTACTGTCTCCTCGGTTTTCTTTCTTTTTTATTATTTATAATTTTTACTGAGGAAGGTAAATCGACCGAAATTTTCAATGAATTTGTTGTTATTTCGTTTGTCCCTGTATGTTTCGCTTCCAACCTTTATGACAGTATTCTTAATGTCAACATCAATCTGCAGATATAAGCAGCTATGTGTACATTCATTGAACTTAACTGAAGAGGAGGGGAAGGCCTGGGACAATAATCCTGCAATGAGTCGAATGGAGATGATGGGTGTGATGAAAGGAGATAATAGAAGCTGCAGATTCGCTGAACGGCATATAACTGTCCTCATCGGGCACATTTAGCTTGTTTTCTTTGACTGAGGCGGGTTTTGGCGTGGGGATCTGAGCACCTATGGGCATGCTCGGAGTGCAGTGAGGAGGTTTCCATCAACGAGTAACAAGTAACAAGTCACTGAACTTACTTGCACGGGGCATCTTGCAGACCTACTCTGGGACACATCTCATCACAGTCTCCTTTAATGGTCCATTCAATGGCATTACCTCTCATAATGAAAAGGCAAACGAATGCCACAGCTGAAATGGTAGGAACACTCATTGTAAATATTCAGAACTTTCACTTGAGGACTGTTTCCTATTGGCCACGTACAACCAGTATCATAGTCCATCTATTTTTACGTAGAATACAGTGCATATTTTTGTTGTTATTGTTGTTGTTCTTCTTCTTCTTTTTCTTCTTAGCCAATCAGATATTGTATAAGAAAGGTGTCATGGGAGTTTCAGGCTGAAATGCTGAGATCATTTATACTGTGGCATTCATCAAATAATCGCGTACAATCTGATCTTCCTTGTGAGCACAATTATAAAACACCACCATCGGCTTTACAAAATCTTCAGTGCATTGGAGAGTTTCTAGTATCAGGTCCGCTGTATTGTTTGAGAGCTGTGGCCGTATGCATAATCCATACGTTATTGACGTATTGCCTTAACCGCAGTGAACACTACTAATGTTGTGGGTGCTTCCCGTGGATACCGCAGCGCATTAGTCTAACTAACGTAAGGATTATGCATACGACCACTGGAGAATAATGACCAAGTGTAGAGGAGAGGAAAGATACTTCAGATTTTTGTGAACTAAGGCCTTAGGAAAATAATATGAACCAAATGGACCAAAGGAATACGCAATGAAGAGATGTGGAAAAGAGCACGGCAAGGGAAGATGGAATCCAGCATAATCAGGAGAAAGTGGAGATACATTGGTCACATATTGAGGAAAGACTGAACTAACATCGCAAAACAGAGCCTGGGATGGAAAATCCACGTGGTCAAAGGTCAAGGGGACATCCAAAGTCAACGTGGAGAAATGAGCAGGAGTTAGAGATGGCAACGGCTGCAATTACTTTGCGTGAGAAGAGGAGGGGGATGG
>JAWQUT010000071.1:252514-263940 GCA_033807755.1 Ellobium chinense
GGGGGGGGGGGTTGGGCAAAAGTATGAAAAAGAGAAACACGGTCTTGTAGGTTTAATCCTGTTAACACAAAACCGCCTTCACCTAGCTCAGTATTCTATTCTGGTCTTTTTATGCTGTCATAAAGCTCAACATTTCAGGCAAGAAATGGCTTATAGAAAGATAAGGCTTAAACGGTTTGGAAACATCTTCGTCCTGGGCCCATCTCACAAATGTTATGGCGCTTATCAGTAAAAATAAGTAATATAATCATGGATCCGTGAATTTGGAGCGGAGGGGAAACGATATCTCACGAACTAACAGTCCAATCAACTTGAAATTTCACTAAAGAAGAAGCCTCCTACATGCTAATGAGAATGCTCTGCACGGACAGTTACTGCATCTGAAAATATTCTGTGTAGTGTAAACCGTGTCCGTACTTTTGTTTCTTCATAATTTTTAGACCGGACAATAAAAATGATTCACTGAAAGCTCACTTTGTCACCAAATTTAAAAGTCGCAGTACATTGTCATCGTGACTACACAATAAAACAGTTTGCCAAAGTTGAGAGAAAATGAGTTAATACTTTCTTTCTACGATTTTAGTCATCACTGGCAAGAGAATATTCACTTTTTATTTCTAAATCTTTCTGTTCTGCCGTTTTTCACTCAGAAAAGAATTCAGTGTGTAACCGTCCGTTAAATTAAAGGGACAGGGGAAGCTATTTGCTTCACAGCCTAAAGAATCCACAGTACTTTTTCCTAAATTTTCAACTCCTCACCTGTTTCCTCCGCCCAAGCGCTTCCGAGAAAATGCAGCTTGAAAGTCGACATTTCCACACCCTGCGGGCCGCCATGACTGGTCGTCCGGTCAGCGCGGGAAAAGGGCTTGACGTCAGAAAGCGAGAGGCAAGCTAGTAGTCATTATGCAAAGAGGATTATCCACATGCAATAACTTTCGTTGGCTCTAACTGTTATGCTTGGTTTTGTTTTTTTTTTTCATTTATCGTTGAGAAAAGTCTTTTGTTAAACTGTGTATACAACTGCCCGACTTTGATCGCAGTGCTGTAACCTTAGAAAAGGGAAGATAAAACAATATTTGAGAAAAAGGAACATCTGTCTGACCACTATTTGAGTCTATTTATTAATGTTTGCACTGCCTTAGTATTGTTGTCTGCTGTGTGATTTAGTGAGCTCTCACTGGCCTAAGACTCTGACAATATAAAGTTATTATTTGCTCGAGGAGCACTTTCAGATGATTTAGATGCCGCCACAGTCAAGGCTTACAAGAGCAGATTAAAAAAAGGGATACATCACCGTGAAATTTATTTTGACCTTCTTATTTCGGTCAGAGATGACCACGGGAGCATTTTTATAGAATCCCCTTGAAAACTTTTGTAGTTTTGAAAAATTGAATTGGTCAATCGGTCTTCACTATCAGTGAGGGGAATGAGACAGATCCTAGTATGGGTTGGGTGGGAAGAGAAAGGGCGGAGGGGGATAAGGCAAAGAGCAATAGGGTGGTGGAATAAGAATCTAGGAAAAAAACAGGGGGTAAGAACAAAAAAAAACTAGACGCTAGTGGAGAGAGAGAGAGAGAGAGAGAGAGAGAGAGAGAGAGAGNGAGAGAGAGAGAGAGAGAGAGAGAATATGAGTGAGAAAGAAGCCAAGATGCTTTTGTCCCCTGAGTCACTGCTCATTACCTGCCTTCTCGCTTAGCAACTCAGGCTCTCATTTTCTCTTATTGCTTCTATTCCCTCTTTCTTTCTTTCTCTCTCTCTCTCTTTCTCTCTCAACCGCAAAGACATTGTAACGGTTTTGCTTCATCCCTGTGATTGTGCCCACCCATCTATTCCCTCTCTCCCCCTCCCTCTCCCCATATCGTAACTGTTGCTATGCTCATAATGACATATCCATGCTAACTGCCATTGTCCTTTTCATTTTTCTCTTTGATTGCGGGGACCGGTTCTTTCTTTCCAAAGATTTCACAAGTATTCTCCAAATTATTCCCGTGGTCATCTCTGGCCAACATAAGAGTGTCAAACTATTTTCACGTCGATATGCCAGCTGTTTGACCGGCTCTTCGACGCAGGTTGACTGATTCATGACTAGTGATGCAGCTAACACCGCCCCTAAGAGCAGAAAACACTGCCTGAGACAATAGTTAGCTGTCAATCAAATCCTATCCTGCTGTGCAACATTTTAACAACCTATGTGCCCCTCAGAATGTCAGAACCGTAGACCAATGAGAGCTCATTTAACAATACAAGGGGAAAAACGGCACAGACAACCATACATAGGCTATGCAAACATTAATAAAGCGACTCACTCAGTGCTCAGACAGATGCTTTTTTATCCAATATTCATCCTGCCTTTTCTAAGATTACAGCATTGCGATCAAAGTCGGGCACTTGTTCACAGTCTTCAACAAAAGACTTAATGATCATATATGAAAAAAAGGCTTAAAATTTAGCACCAAGGAAAGTTATTGCATGTGAATAATTCTCTTCGCACAACGACTACTAGCTTGCCTCTCGCTTTATGACGTCACGCCTTTTTTTCCCGCGCTGACCGGATGACCAGTCATGGCGGCCCGCGCCGTGTGAAAATCCCGACTTTCAAGCTGCATTTTCTTGAAAGCGCTCGGGCGAAGGAAACGTGTAAGGGGTTGAAAATTTATGAAAAAGTATTGTGGATTTTTAAGGCTGTGAAACAGATAGCTACCCCTGTTCCTTTAAGGCACATATCCAATTTGGCATAATTGAGATATTGGTATCACAAAACAGGTTGGCCAAAGCCCTTTCTGTTGGTGAAAAAATTATTGCTCTAACTTAATCCATAGAAAACAAAACGTAGTTTAGTAGAAAAGATTATGGACTTTCAAAAAAACAGAGAGTGGCACCATTACATTTGCAAAAAAAAAAAAAAAAGTGCTGTTAAAGTTTTAGCTTAGATATAGGTCAAACCTGCCTTGCATTCAGGGTAATATATTAATGTAAAACCTTTTCATTTTTTTTTCAGATAAACTAGTCATACCTCCATGAGAAATTGGCATTATGAAAAATCTAAATCCAGGTGCAGTGAATTCATTGAAAACATTGACGCTAAAGCCGTGACACTCCGTCATATGACATAAGCCGTCCTGTCACATTTTCATCAAATATATTCATGGTAACTCGATCCAAAAATAGATTTTAAGGCCTTCCCCTTTCTTGCACAAAAAAAATTAGTTGAAACAGGGAGAATAAATTAATCAAATTTGTTTAATATATATTCAAAACTCCGAATCGGTTAATAATTCGACCCGACATTTGTCGAGTTTTATCTGTTTTGGTAGTGCCGAAAAGCGCCTTGGGCGATTGCAGAAAAATATTTTGCTTTCACATTTTTTTCTCATAATCTATTATATTATGTATACTGCAAATCATGCTAATAGCTTCTGTTGCTTTCACATTTTTTCTCATAATCTATTATATTATGTATACTGCAAATCATGCTAATAGCTTCTGATGCTTTCACATTTTTTCTCATAATCTATTATATTATGTATACTGCAAATCATGCTAATAGCTTCTGATGAAAGTTACCGTTACAGTCTTTCCCCCTTTAAATGAGTGGCTAGGAACCAGACTGACCTTAGGGTTGCAGGAGCCTAATTGGTCAAAAAAATTGGACTATCCGAGTCGATAGTAGCAGAGTAGAAATAATCATATAACATGAAACCACACCGCAAAAGTGGTGAAATTCAGTTTTGAATTTGTAAAAAAAATAATTGTTGCAGGCAGTGTTTCCCAATGGCCTCAGCGGATTTCATTTCTGCGGACCTGTGATCTGCAAAAGAAGGCCAAATTTTTAACCCCTTTTCATGTAATTTAAAATTGTGAAAAATCTAACCGAAGGATCCCCACCGTAAACAGTAAATAATTTGAGCACAGTGATGGCACCAGACCTGCAGACTAGTCTTGGTCATCTCGGGAAATTCATGTGGTTAGAGAAGAAATTTTTATTAAATGGCTCAAAGAAGCTTTTACAATTTGGCTCCTGCAGACCTTAGTACAGGTTTTAGGTACCTACTAAAAGGCCAAAACACTGACTGTGTACAATGCTATTAATCCGCTAATAATATGAAACAAAACAAAAAAAAAAGTATTTTGGGGGCTCTGCCAGCCAATGTGAGCGAGCACAGATATGTAAAGATAAAGTATGCAATCTTAAAGTTACAGATATAGTTCGAGCCTTATAATTATAAAAAATAAAGTGTGTTAGGCATCTGTATTACCACTCGCTCAAAACCAGCCTAATGAAAAATTGGCGACAACATTGAGAAGAAGTGGCTAATTTTGAAAGAAATCTGTGAATATTTTTTTTGCGTTGACCCTTCCCCCTTTTTTCTTTTCCCTTGCCCTTAAAAGATCTGGTTAAAAAAAAAAAACCTCTTTGGGGAAAAATCGGAAATCACAGTAGAATTTGTAGAGTAACACATTTCATTCATAGAGCCGAAAGAAAAAGAAAATAGATGCCAGTAATCTACAGTATGTCATACGGAGCAGTGACCTATCTACAGCAAAAATGAAGGCGTGGAGGGGAAATTTATACTATGTGTAGTATACATTATAGTACAGTAATACATAAAAAGTTCTGCCTAGATAATAAGCTAGAGAGTCAGACATTCCTGCTCTGGGTGTATTCACCTGCTCCTAGAAAATTGTTTCCCTATGACTATGAGTGGAACCAATATCACTTGTCTATTATACAAAGACTACCAATGCACATATTTTTTTTTCTTTTCTTAGCCGGGCAGATAGGGGATCAAAAGAGAGCCATGAGGTTTTCAGATGTAAAACTATCAAATTTGTTCTCTACTGAGTTCATTAACACGATGAAATTGTTCAGATAATCGCACTGGAACTGAATTTGCGTAAAAGTGTATTGCTCCTCTGCACCGATTATTACGTGTTGTACCCGGAGTAATAGATTAGAGAGGTTTTAGTTTCACATCTGGATCTCCTGTAGACATTAAAGCCAGGAGCAGACATGACATCATTACATTGAACGGTACGAACTAGATGTGAAATCCACAACTGTTCTATCTAGTCGAGAACTTGAGCATTAACGATGGAATCTGTCACTATCGTAAAAATTACATTAACTTTGCATGTTGAACACTACTGAGGGTGCATTCAGCTCCGGTGCACTAAAGGAATTCTTACAATGGTAAGAGATCCCTTCATCAATGCGCAAGCTCTCAAGTAACTTGCATGATTGGAAATGCCGTATGCACAAGTCGACCTTCGCAATAAAGATTTGTAAGAGATGCGATCTTGTAAATAAGAGCTCCATTCCTAAAGACAAGTACTAACTATGCCATCATCCTCAGTTGTTATCACTTACGTACCAACGATAACTGCTGTCTTTGCCATAATCGTCCCACACGTCGCAATCTGTAATTCAGCTGCTTTTCACCAGCAGTTTCAGAGGGCTGTGCACTTCTTGAGTCCGGAATCGCAAAGTGATGTAACAAGCTGTTTCCCTCCAGTTATATTGCATGAAATAATACAGACTGAAAAAGACATTACTATTACAAAACACAGTTTGTCCGCTCGCATCCATTTAAAGTTTATATCTACACCCACAGGAAACAAAATAAAGAAGTGCTTCTTTTAATAGGTAAATCCAGGAATATATGTTTGGAAAAATATCATTATAACAAACACAGAATATCTTTTTAAAAGGCTTCAGAATCGTACTGTGTCAGGGCCTACATAAAATAAAGAGCCTATATAAAATCTGAACTTTTACACGAGGATTTTTCCCTCCCTTTCTCATTCATAGTCACAAAAATCTGCAAATCGTGGACGCACTGGTCCGAGGTAATATATGGAAACTTTTTGGAATGGAAGATCTCTAGGGATGTCTTTGAATTTTTCATACATCGCAGTCCAGCAGCTGAGCACATCGTTCTATAACGCTTTTAGAGACGCGGCTTCTACAAGTTCTGCTGTGGCTTTTGTGTGTCAGGGGGAGCATTTCCGGTCCGTAAAGCTAAATGCTAAAAAAGTGCAAAACCACATGGTGTGCGACTTTCTTTTGCCCACTTTGTGTGTGTGTGTGGNAAGAAAGAGACACTTGGGGGGGGTGCCTTCAGCTGACAACACTCGGTTTTGCAGAGTTCCCTCCCGCGTAAGTTTGTTAGTTGTTTTAAGGTTTGTGACACCTATTAGAAGGGCAAATCACTCATAGTGTACAAGCCAATTAATCCGCTAATATATAAAATCCCCCTTTTTGGGGGCTTTGCCAGACAGTGTTAGGGTGTAGAATTATGTAAAATGACCTGTGATCTAAGTAAAGCATCCAATTTTAAAGTTTCAGGTACAATTTGAGCCTTCTAGATAAAAAAATAAAATGTGTAGACCTATGTATTCGCACGCGGTCAAAACCAGCCAAATGAAAATTTGGGGACCAAATCAGAATTTGAGGTGATCTTTTTCAAAAGACATTTGTGAAAAATTTTGGGCGTTGACCCCCCTTTTTCTTCCCGTTAAAAGATCGGGCAAAAGAAGTACTTTAACCTCCATGGAAGAAATTTCCCCAAATCACAGTGGTATATTTAGAATAACGCAAAATGTTAATAGGGCCAACAGAAGACAAAACAATAGGTGTCAAAGGCCTTATAGAATTTCAGCAACTACGCTGCACAGTACATTATCAAGCTGGACAGCTGAGCCCCATGAAGAAACTGGTTGGGAAATGGAACTTCGTGGATATCCACGATAGAAAGCCACTTGGGGATTAAAAATACTGGATACTTCTGAATTCAAAGATGTCTTGTTGCTGATAAGGTCTCGAACTGCCTACCTTAACATAATGTTGTATTCATATTGCTCACGTTAAAACTCTTTGGATTACTGTAAAACGTTGCTTTCTTCGTATGGGCAAAGTCTAATTTGTTGCCAAAATCTGGCAATGGGTTTTGTCAAAGGACCTTGGTAACTGGATGCAGGCACACCTAGCAGACTCACAGACAGCCTGTCAGCTACCTGCCATTCTCCAAATTAAACGAAAGATTTATCTTCATGCACAAATTGTCCCAAAAGATGGTGGTGGGCAATATCGTTTCTGAGCTTCGATATCTATGGTTATTACTCAGTATCGAAAAGAAGCTCTGGCGTTTCGATACAATGTTGATACTTTCGATACAAATGGTATAAATCAGAATGGTATCCAAAGTATCGAAATTAATTTAGATCATATTTCGATCTTTGGCACGGATAGTTAGCGGTAATCAGACAATACTGAAAGCATTTGAAATATCAAAAGTATGGAGAGGACCGTAATTAATATCGATCCCCTTCGACACCCAGTGCCAAACCAATTACATGTACCAGTCTCCTCATTGCAAAGCCTTAGTATAAGGCTAAGCACAGTTTCGATTAAAAGTTCAGATATATTGCCCACATCACCATCAGCTGAGCTTCACCGAGCGCAATTAGTTTGATCAATATCACCAGCATTACCAGTGAACGTCAATTACAAAGCGTTATAAAACAGGCAATGCTTAAAGCGATCGTCTGTTGTGGTTGTTGTTGGTTTACAGTAATTATCTAAATTCTGTCTGAATACAGGGATCTAATTCTAACATTGTTTATTTAGTTTTGTTATTTCATTCTCCTTTTACAAGTGTTACGGGAAGGGAGACCACTACAGTACCAAAACCTGTCGCTGCTGATTAGGCATCTTTCACTTTTTTTTTTTAAAAACTAGAAGTCCAAAACAGGAGGCAGGAGTAGAATGAGCAAGAGCAAGTTATGACGAGCCCTGTGGCCATATGCATAATACATAAGTTAGTTAACGCAATGTTGTAACCATGTGAAACTCCCAAAACATTAATAGTTTTCACCATGGTTAGCGTATTAGTTAATTAACGTGTGCAATATGCATACGGCCACTGATATCTTTTTAGAGTCTATTCTGTGTCGAGTCGAATCGACTCGAGATGAGTTGATTATGTCGGGCCGAACTGAGTCACTAATTACACATGAGATTCTGTATTACTAAAACTAAGCCCACGCAAATTGTTTGTGGAGAGAGAAAAACAACCTGTGCATAATTTGCACTTACTGCCCTTGCATAGCTAGAGCAGATGATGATTTTTAATAATACTTTCAATCCACTGAATAAAAGCATTTATTTTAGCTTGGTTGCTGCTTCAGGTTCAGTTTCACAAGTATATTTCCAATGTAATACTGTGACAAAATACTGACAGGTAGCTACCATTGGACAGTACATGACCAGATAAATGGACCGACAACCAGACAAAGAAAAAGAACATTTTAATACCTAAGTAAGTAAATAAATAAATCTTTATGCCGGCCCCCGTGCGTGTTCATTTAGTGCCCTGCGGTGCAATGAGCGTTGCATGAGCAGATCGGCGCGCAAGGAATGAAGTGCACGCTGGTTTCTTCACGCACGGTGCGTTACAATGCCGTGTGCAGTAGGGTGTAATTTGTGCCAGTCTAAATTTTTTGACGTGGACACCTACTTCAGCAGGATAATCGACAAATCGNGGCCTTTATCAAAGACAAATTACTTTTCAAAAGAAGGCTCAAAGCAGCGTGTCTGCAAAAAAGTTTTTTCTCTCCACGTTAAACATCAGTCATGGCCCCGTAGATAACGCTCTCCTTAAAAGGAATGAAAGTGGTGTTTTCACAGGGACAGGCGGGCGTGGTATTCATCAAGCCTGGAACAAAACACCAGAAAGAACAAAACAAGTCATAAGAGATCACATTAGCTCGTTTCCATGCATAGAAAGCCATTACACAAGGAAAAGCACCATAAGAAAGTATCTTGATGCCAACCTGTCTCTATCGAAGATGTACCATCTCTTTAAGGAGAAGTGTGACACGGCAGGGATTGAGTCACCAAGTGAATTTGTGTATCGACAGGTATTCAATGAGGAGTTCAACTTGTCATTTTTCAAGCCAAGAAAAGACATTTGTGCCAGCTGCCATCAGTTTAAGCAGCTGACACCGCAGGAGCAGAATGAGAGAAAGGAAGAACACCTTGTGCATCTACAAAGGTATGGAGACTCGATGAAGGCAAAAGAAAAAGACAAACAGAGATTAAATGAGGAGGACACTTTTATGTCTGCATCTTTTGACTTACAAAGCGTTCTACAGCTTCCTTCAAGCAATGTCTCTTTGACATATTATGCGCGTAAACTCTGTGTTTACAATCTTACCATTTGGGAGGATAAAAACCCTAACAATGGATACTGCTTCTCCTGGGCAGAGACGCAGGGCAAGAGAGGGAGCGTTGAAATTGCCACATGTTTGCTTAAATGGCTCAAGCAGTTGCCACCAATAGTCGAAGAAGTATCTTTATTTTCTGACACATGCTCGGGTCAGAACCGCAACCAACAGATGGCTTCTATGAGGCTGCGATTTGTGCAGGACGAAAGCAACAATGTGAACGTAATAACTCACAATTTTCTTGAAAGCGGACATTCTATGATGGAGGTTGACAGTAAGCACGCTGCTATTGAACAATGAATGATTGGAAAAACATTTTTGTCTCGTCTCGGCGAAAAATCCATACCGCGTGAAAATCGTGGACCATTCCCAGTTTGTTGATCTTAAAACTCTTGTTGACAAACTGATAAAAAACAGGAATAAAAATGAAAATGGCGACACAGTAAATTGGCTGCATTTGAAGTCATTCCAGTACCGACATGATGAACCAAACACACTGCTGTATAGGTATGGCTATGACGAGCATTTCAAAAAGATCAACATTCGTGGGTGCGGAAAACCTGTCACAGTTCAAGATCTTCCTCTGAAACCTGCCTACAGCAAGACACTGTCAATTTCACAAGCCAAGAAATCTGATTTGCTCAAATTGTGCAAACAACTTGTAATACCAAGAGAGTTTAATGCTTGGTATGAGAGCATCCCAAGTTCAGAAATTGTCAGAGACCTTGCAACAGAACCAGCAGCTGACGACACGGACGAGGAGTTGACAACATAGAAGTGTCCAATCAGAGCTTGGAAGTGGCCATGGATGGTTTATTACAACTATCTCTGGCACTTAATCTTTAGCCAGGAGTTTTTGACTTTTCTTGAACACTGATCTCAATTTTATTATGTACTTGAGATAATGAAAGCAGTTGATGTTTTTGGATTTTGAAACAGACCTTGTTACCAACTCAATTTTGTTACATTGTTCTGTCACGAATTATAGTTTTCATTGGAATGGAAATTTCAGTTTCGTTAAATTTATGAGTTGTTGGCTGAATCCAGGTTTGCTTTTGTTTTTGTTCTCCTGTTTTGTTCTCAAACTTATAAAAGGAATGATGTATTCAAAAGTTTGTATTTTTCCTGAACACAACTGCAATGGCAGCTTGGCGTATGTTACAATAAAACTTTTGTGCGTCCACAGCGACGAAGACTACAACAAGTCGTTACGAATGTCTCTCTGGAAATAAAAGATGCCTATATCCACAAAAGTTAATACAGTTGAGTTATGTCACTACAAAACACGTAGTGCAAGAAGTGACTATGTCCACATAAGTGATTAAGTGCACTTGTGGCTTGAAAAACAGTTAGTGCAAGAAATGACTATCTCCATTTTCACCAGTTTATTATAAAACGGCACACACGAAGTTGAGTTTGAACAGTTGATGATGTTCAGCATGCGAAAACCTATAACAAGTCTGAAGGATTTGATATAATATTGATAAATAAACTTTTCATGCAAATTTAATGATCACCAAAATTTCAATTGCGATTTTCTCAAAACTAAGAAAAGTGGAGATAGTCACTTCTTGCGCTCAGCCGTCGGTCTATTCTGAGTCGAGTCGAATCGACTCGAGATGAGTTGGTTATGTCGGGCCGAGTTGAGTCACTAATTACACATGAGATTCTGTATTACTAAAACTAAGCGCACGCAAATTGTTTGTGGAGAGAGAAAAACAACCTGTGCATAATTATTTGCACTTACTGCCCTTGCATAGCTAGAGCAGATGATGATTTTTAAATTCAATCCACTGAATAAAAGCATTTATTTTAGCTTGGTTGCTGCTTCAGGTTCAGTTTCACAAGTATATTTCCAATGTAATACTGTTACAAAATACTGACAGGTAGCTACCATTGGACAGTACATAACCAGATAAATGGACCGACAACCAGACAAAGAGAAAGAACATTTTAATACCTAAGTAAGTAAATAAATAAATCTTTATGGACATTATCCCGGCCCCCGTGCGTGTTCATCTAGTGCCCTGCGGTGCAATGAGCGTTGCATGAGCAGATCGGCGCGCAAGGAATGAAGTGCACGCTGGTTTCTTCACGCACGGTGCGTTACAATGCCGTGTGCAGTAGGGTGTAATTTGTGCCAGTCTAAATTTTTTGACGTGGACACCTACTTCAGCAGGATAATCGACAAATCGGAGGAC
>JAWQUT010000071.1:271320-294210 GCA_033807755.1 Ellobium chinense
CCCGCCCCAACTGTCCCCAACCCAACAGGAGCCTCGCAGGCGCGAAAACTGACCTATTAGACAAAAGGGTAATCAAAGTCTAAGAATGATGACATAGCAAGGGACTGACTTTGAGAGAAAAACAATCATGACTTGAGCTATAAGTGGCCAGCCTGGCAACCCGACAGAACACTAAGACTTCTCTTCTGGGTACCAGATTTCATTTCATGTAATTTCTATATATGGGCTCATCGTGCGCCGTATTTGCGAAATTAGACACCAAGACCTTTGAAACTACAAATCTCACAAAATTTTGTTTCAGAATTTTGCTCCATCCTAGACTATGCGTGTAGCAAACCTGTTTTATTTTAATTACTGATTAATCGCACTGAAAAAAAGCCTGCAAACCTCATAATCAAAAGCAAAGTATTGTTTCTCAGTATCCTTTGATCTCCAATAAAATCTTCGCTTTCTCTCAGTATGTTACTTTATTTTATGCTGTAAAAATTTTAATGTCCAGGTTCTTCTCTACTTCGTCCAGGCTAATCACAACATTATTTTGATTTTGAGGAGTATCAGCTTCTGAAATATGGGCGAAGTGAGAATAAGTCTGGCCCTGAATATAAACAAACTACTATGGTCCATCGATGGCATGCTTGACCTGTTACTAAGATGGTGGCTGTCCTGGGAACGTGTCAAATGGTAGTGAAAAAGTAGTGACTATTTGATTATAAAGATCCATCGTCCCTCTGGAGCCTCTAGTGTCAACATTCCATTGATCTGTAGGCAGCACTCTTAAAGCCAGAGCACTTTAATAATATAGTGCAACTGTGTAGGATCCGCGAATAGGGATCCCATCCAAAACTCGCACGAAAAGAGGGAGGGAAATGTAGTTTCGGTACAGCTTTTCCTTACAACATATCAGGTTGCGCCCCTGAAAGCAGTGGTTTTCATACACAGTAATTGTTTCTCACGTGGCCAGGACTTAATGCTAAAAATAATGACCATCTCATGGGAATGGAAGACTGAATAAGATCTGCTCAAGTTGCCTCTTGTGATTTACATGTTTAAGTGCAGGAAAGATTAATTTCCTCTTTCTTTCTTACCTTTGATGTCTCTTCCATTTTCTTTTCTTTTTACTTATTCTCATTCTTTCGTTAATTTCGGTTCTTTCTCCATATATAATTATGTTTAGAGTATACTTTTGCCGACTATTCTTGCCTCGTAATTCTTCAGTCACATTGTCGCCACTGACTTAAATTAAATTCGTATACTGCTCTTTATTCGTACTAGAGACGTCTGGACGATAGTAGAGAGCTTGCATTTTCAAATTCGGATCTCATGCGACCCGTTTCTAAGAGAAATAGGCATGCTCATATGGCATTTGCTGGTGTCATGATCATACTGCACGTTGCAAGTTAGAATTTAGTCCCTCAGATCATCTCATAATGTGGTGGGCTTTACAAACCGTCCTGCTGTAAAACGACGAGAATTTGCTGATGACAAGGCAGATAGCCTTAAAAAACAAAAGTTCGAAAAAACGTGGGGCACAACGCAAAGGGTAGAGTGAGTAGTCTATTCCTATTCTAACACACACAATTTCTCACAACTCACCTATGATTATGTGAATGCTCACGCTAGTGGCCATAATCGTCGTTCAAGCTGCTATCTGTTAATCACGAACAAAAATAGGTTGTGCACTTCTTGAGCCCCGAATCGCAAAGTGGCGGACAAGCTGTTTTCTGCCCTGATATAGGCCAACTGTACAAATAAACTGTGAAGAGAGCATTTCCATTACAAAACGCTTTATGTTTATATGTTTCGATTTTATGGAATTTCACAAAACATAATATGAGAGAAATAAAAAATTTGATGATGAAACATTTTTTTGAAAAAGATATGTATGCCTACAATCACTTTGATTTTCAAGGCCGGTAGTAAAAAGTAGATCTTCAGTTCTAATCCGGGGAATTACTAAAAAGTCTTAATGGTTTTATTACAGACATGGTATCATGTCAAAACTCGCTTTCCTTGCACACATTCTATAAAATAAACGTGAGGCATTATTACGTTATGTGACTAAAATGCCCATTATTGTCAAGAGCAGATAAGGCGTTATGTCAGAAAACGTTCATTGCTTATTGGCAAGTGCAATCTCTGATGATCTATAAACACACCCTCTCATGCCCCACAGTAAAAGAGTAATTATCACATTTGTCTACAGGAGAACAAAAAATTGTCACCAGCTATTAACGTCAGACACAGTATACCATGTATGTCAGGGACAATGCTCGAGAATAAGAGAGAGAGATTATCCACCGTCATTTTACAACAATTATGTTTATTCTGAATACAGTAATTAACCATATTTCCAGTTGTCATTGCCATAATTTGTTTTGTTTTTTTAGTAGTGTTTTGCACAGAACGAAGAGAAAAAAATGGCAGCGATTATCAAAGTAGGGGTTCACCTAGACAATATGGCAAGTCTGTAATAGGGCAAGTTTTGTTCACTTTTGTACAAATCGCTGCCACTGGTTATGAGGCAGATGTTCTTACCTTGTGGGCTTTGTAGCGGGAAAGGGGGATCCAAGAACAAAAGCAAAAAAACATGGGGAAGGATGAAAGGAATGAAAGCAGAACTGGGACGAGCCACGTTCTTTTTAAAGGGGCAGAGGTAGTTTTTTGCTTCATGGCCTAGGAAGTCCACATTAATTTTTGAGAAAATTTAAACCGCCTACATTTTTCCTTTTGCCCAACAGTTTCTGAGGGAACACCGCAGAAATGTCGGGATTTTCACCTTGTGCCTGCCGCCATTACTCGAGTTACGTGACGCAAAAAAGCGAAATAGGCTAGTAGACGACTGGTCCAGACAGTTTCCGCACAAGTCTGCACCAAACGTCTGCCAGCATTTCTCGCTTTATGACGTCACACAGCACGAGTAATGGCAGCACACGTAGGATGAAAACCCGACTTCCCAGCACTGTTTTGTCGGAGTAGTCAGGTGGACAGAAAAAAATGTACGTGGTTTTAAATTTTTTTAAAAAACATGTGGTGTTTTTAAGTGTGTGAAGCAAATAACTCCCATGTCCCTTTACTGTTCAGTCAATCATCTGGAAGAAGTGCAATAAATGGAGTGACCAACAATTAGCTAATGAAAAAAAAAAGCTAAAATCTCTGTCCCGCTGATTGGATAAGTTCCCTGTATGAATCTATTTTCAGAGCGTTTCACGCTTAGCTTCCAAATGTGTTAAGATTGTCAAAAAATGGGCAGGAAAAGACCGTAATGGGTATATCGTTAGGCTCACTGAGTGGTTGGGGCTTGATGAATTTTAAAAAGGCCCAATGAGAGATTCTAAAAAGCACTCTGTCACCTTGATGAACATTCCCCTATTGTGACTAACATTGTATTCATTTAATGTCCCTGTGGTGCAATAAGCAGTGTGCGGTGATGCAATATGCAGCGTAAGCAAGTGCACCGCCTTGCAGTGCGCAAGCATTGAGGTGCTCTACATAGTATAATGTTCAGGGGTACGTTTTTTATTGCTGCGGGCTAGTCACAGTGGGGAAATGTGTGCACTCACTGGACGTTTGTTAGAAATGTGGCATCTTTTTCAAAGACCGGAAGTGACAGCTTGGCAAAATGATGGCTACCATTTATGGTTCCAAATTTGGTGGTGGAACGTCTTATCAAGTGCTTTGTGTCGGAGGAGGATGTGACAAAAATCAACAGTGGTATGTATGCTAATGAATAAGACAAAGGGCAAAGACATAAGTTTAGCAAGCACCACACCAGGTCAGTGCATTATTTTCTAGCCCTCCCACATCAGTCGCACCCATCTTGGATTGCCAAGACTGATACTTCCTTTGCTGAGGACCTCCCACAGAATAGAGGACAATCTCTTTAGTGCAACTGTGAAGAGTGAAGACCAAGCAAATGTAGTCCTGTACAAGTGCGGTATTGTTGTGCTATCTGTCGCGTTTTTGTGCAACAAGATGCAATCTGTGCCTGTTCACACACACACACACACACACACACACACACACACACACACACACACACACACAGCTCCTGCTGCTGCTGTTGTTGTTGTTGTTGTTGTTGTTGTTGTTGTTGTTGTTGTTGTTGTTTAAATGATTAGTCTGTCGCATGGAGTTGCTCCTTTGTTTTATGCGTATGAACAACTGTTGTCCAAACTAGTAATAGTGACATGCTGTCTCATGTACTTACATAACAATCCAACTTTAGTCGTTAGTAATAAGAGTTGTAAGAAGTAATACTTTCCAGCCCTGACATTTCCCTTCACAGTAATGCTACTATTAAGTGATTAAAGGTCAGAGGGTAGCAGGAAAGAGACATAATTACTCAAATTATCACCTTGTGCCAGGTTTTGTGTTACTGTTAAGCTTAAAATTATGTGACTGTGCAAAAGGGCAGAGGTCTAATTTTGGGTTCGTACATCAATCAGTTATCAAAGGCTTAATTCACCCTTTCCAATATTCAGGGACTCCCTCACATTGTATTTTGGGTTTAAGGGTAAGGACAGGGTCAGGGTATGATCAGGGGTTACAGGCTTAATTCACTAGTAGCGCTGACTGACCACGCGCTATGCAGATCGCTGGCTGTGTGACCTAGTTTTACTATGTTATAGCCAGCAGGCGCAGACTGCCTGGCCGTCAGCTGACCGATGTGAACAACTCCGTTGAACTGGACTGTCATGCAAAAATCCATATTTTTTGTTCAAAAAAACGGCTGCGTATCTCTTAAAGCATTGCATTTTTTGTGTAGAAAATTGGACAAGGCATATGGGAGGGTATTTCTTATTATTATATGAGCTTGTTTGTTTTGTCGTTGTTTTTGTGTGTGTGTGTGTGTGTGTGTGTGTGTGTGTGTGTGTGTGTGTGTGTGTGTGTGTGTGTGTGTGTGTGTGTGTTAGCATATGCTTAAATGCGCCATGTAAACTGATGGGCACACATATACTCACACACACAATAAAGTTGATGTAATCTAAAACAGTACACGTGGAGGAGGGTTGTGGGAGGACAGGCGACTTTAGTCACACGCAGAAAAACACTCAGCTGTCGCACTAATCTTTTCATTTCGATGAGGAGTGGGATAGGTGGAGACAAGAGGGGGCTGTGCGTAGTACTGTGTTAGCCTCTATCCGGACAATTGCAATGTGATGAACCGTGAATTGTAAACAAAGGCGATAATGCTCCCTCTTAGTCCTATAGGCTGGCACAAAACGGCCGGTTTCTCAACCCATCATCGGTCTTCCTTTGTTTCACACGTAATAATCGTAACATCTTACTTCCAATTGGGGGAAACAGTTTCGCAGCACAGCAAAGTAACCTACGTAAAACTAGCATAACAGTCAAGATGGTGTTTCAATACACAATTCATTTCTTGCGCATAGGGATGTGTGTTTGGCTTCTAATGAAACTGAGAATGATTGTAAACAATCATACTTATTTTAAAGTTCACTTGTTTCCACAATTTCTACAGTGCGTTAGGGTTTATAGTCCATGCTAGCAACTTAATTATGAACAAAATTATTCATAAATAGTGTTCCAGCCATCCTAGTTAAGAACGCAATTTTCTTGAAAATCAGTAATTCCTTTGAGTATTCTTTGGATTTTTTTTCTGGTTTGTGAATGAATGCGATGTTTACATCACGAGCACAAGCATTGGACCATCCCAGTATTTTAATAAGTGTATAAATTTTTCCACCCGCATTGCGAGAAGTGTTTATTTGTTTTTTCACCCGCATGGCGAGAAGTGTTATGACCCGTTGCCAGAATACACGGCTGCGTAGATATGTAGAACTCTGTGCGTTAATACGATCGTCGCATGTAGAGGTTGGTTAAGCGATGCGTATACTATTGCCGCACTCAACGGTAGCGAGGGCACTGTAGTATATAGGCTACTATCACCGCATCACGAGGGTTAAGATGCCTCATGTGTATTGTTTCATTCTTAAGCCTGCCTCAAATCCTAAACCAAACACAACTTGGGAGAATCCTTGGGTGTTGTTGTATTCTTTCTGGGGCAGTATAACAAATATTTTCAATATTATCTGACTCAGCGTACAGATCTATGGCTGGAAATACAAAATGTATTATATCCTTGTATAAGCCAGACTGCTTAGCTCATACCCTCGCCATCTTGTAAATACTTCCCTAAAAAATTATTCATACACAATGACTGTACATCACAACATAAAAGTCTTGGCATGTTTCAGACAATCTTACTTGCATGTCATGCCTATAACGAGTTTGGACCTACAGTCCACAGAAAATAAAAAAGAGAAAATGTGAAGGAAGGGGAAATGGCGTGGTTTGTTGCCTGTGATCAGGTTTTGGCTCACCAGATTTTGACATCAGAAGAGGGAAATCTTTGATCATCTTCATTTGTGAGATTTAACCTATAGCACAATGTGTTGAGAGTTAAATTATATGGACTGAACGTTTCAGAGAATGTAGTTTTTTTTTTTGTGTGTGTGTTTTTGTTTTTGTTTTTTTTAATGTAAGATTGTAAGGGATGTCTGGAAACCACAGACATACGAGCAAACACTAATGGGGTCCACGTAGAACCCAGCGGTTAAATCCTTTCTAGTATTTATCTCACATAATATGAATAACACCAATAAGTCTTGAGAAAGTGTTTAACACGAAACGTCTTTTTTTTTTTAAATAAATACTTTACACATTTTTCAAAAAGTTTTATGTCATTTGGCAGAATCATATTTAGTTTTAATTATACCAATAATAATAATAACGCTTATATCTATAGCGCTGAATACCCACTTTGTGGGCCCTGCCTCTAGACATTTTACAACAGAGCATTCATTCTTTCTGTTTCATTTAACACTGTAACTCAGAAACAGATGGACATACAGTATTCAAGAGCATTTGTGTAGTCTATGTTTTAGAAACCTATTTCGTAGTCAACCCGAGTCATTCATAGTGAGAATATGTTGAAACTGCAACACTTACAAGCATTTACCTTCCTGTTTGACGCACGTCATACTGTATGCCTGGCCTGGATCCACCCCATGAAAAAATTTACTCTTGTTACAGCGGTCTACGGGAATTTCCGAAATGATCTAACCAGGATTTCTCTCACACTTCTCTCCATCCACTAAGCCAACTTCAAGAAATGTTTATATAAAAGATTTTCCCCAGGAGTTATAGAGAAAGACTTCAATGAGCATATTTAAAATTCGATTTATTTTTTTTTCAAATGTATGGCCTCCTCTTTAAACGCTAACTCCTCGACGCATACAGCCAGGCACGCTTGAAAGGTTTACCTCAAGCGCCAAATTTATTGTAGGCTACGCAATAAGCAAAAGATGACAAAATGGCTCAATCATTTGCGGTGGTGTTCACAAATATGTCGTCCAATCTTCCTTATCTTTACCAAAAGCATGAACTTCTAATATTCCTAATACTGCCCGGTGTCTGGTATTATTATTGTCCAGTATGAATCTTCTGGTTCTCCCAGATGGGGGAAGTCCTTGAGTTACAGTATATTATTATTGAATGAACTATCGACTTTGCGAAGCCACGTCGATGGAGCAACAATAACCACTCTCATCCACCGGTACTGTAACTGGAATTCGCTTTATCTTATTTTTCCGCTTGTAAGCAAAATAATTGTTCAGATACAGTACAGTGAAACCCCGATAGATCTAATACATCCACCCTTCATACCGACTTACTGTGCTTGAGTGCATGGAAGCATGCTAAGTAAGCAGTAGGCTGTGCTAAGCAGTGGTTGTGTTGACAGAATTCCACTGCTGTATCTTATTTATTACCTAGCCTACATAATGGTCATTTTATAATCGCAACTTGTTTTAGTTGCCAGTTTTGATCTGACCCAAGGGGTGTAGCCATTAAGGGAAGTCGACCGAATTTTCATGTTAATCCCTCCACACATCTTCTCTCTCTCTCTCTCTCTCTCTCTCTCTATCTATCTATCTATCTATCTGTCTATCTATCTATCTATCTATCTATCTATCTATCTCTCTCTCCTCCCCTCCCCCCTTCCACCCTCCCCTTCTCGAAAAACAAAGTAAACGTGCAGACACACATCGTGTTTTGTTTTGAAAGCACTGGCTTACTTGTGTCTGCTTTCTCACCTGTTTTCATTAATGAGGTTGTAGTCTTGAACTGACATATCTAGCTTGTTTGTCCTGGAGTTACAGATGAAGTGCTATGGATGGGAGGACCTGCTCATACTAGATAAATCTGGTGAGAATGTCACTCGCTGTGATTTTGGTGTTGCTTTGGCTTTTATTTATTGTTCCCTGGCTTGTAGAGCATGTTCGGAGATTCATTCACTCGCTGCGGGAAATTAATACTCTCAGTATTAAACCCACAATCACACTCCTGATATGGTTGAGTGTTTCTTTTGGGTTTTTTTTATATCTGGGGTTGGTGTGGAGAGAGATGGATGGAGTGAGAGTGAGTGAGGGACAGAGAGAGAAACATGGTAATAGAGAACTTTTAGTTTCAAGTTCGGGTCTTTTAGGGACCCATATAACAGAGGTAAGAATGTGCATATGGCTTTTCTTAGTGTTATCAACAGATTGCATATTATTGGAGAGTTTGTGGGTCAGAGATGGTATCTCTTACCATCGTAAGAATTACATAGTGCATCGGCGCCAAATGTGTAGCGTTCAACATAGATGTTGGGCGCTACTAAGGGTGCTTTCAGCACCGATGCACTAATGAAATTCTTACGATGGTGAGAGATCCCATCATTAATGCGCAGGTTCTCAACTAACTAGAATCAGGTGTGAATTTCACAACAATTTCATAACCGGAACACTAGGAAATACCATTATGCACATGCCTTCAGAGATCAGAACGTCAAGATATAAGCTCTCTAATATCACATTTTTTGCTTTGTTTAAAGGAATTAATTGCTCCTCTTTATCTGCTGGTCGTTTTAATTGTGACATCCACAGAATACACAGTCTGAAAGCATAAAATAATATCTGATCAAGTACTGAACAGTACAGGTACTTTGCGTCTGTCTGCATTATGCATGCCATAAAACATCTTACTTGCAAGCTGCTGTCCACTCCAATAATATTATGTCACATTATGTCTCCCCCCCCCCCCCCCCCCGTGCCCACTCATTTTGCTTGGAGAATTTTACGGGCAGATTGTACCAGCTAGGCCAAGGGTTTTCAAACAATTGTGTGATAGTCCATAGGGAAAATCCTGTATGCTATGGAAATGTTTATAGATGTCCTGATCCAATATCCAGCTTCTCTCATTATTCTGGAATTTACTTCCTGCCACTGAGACCCTCATCTGCGGGTACTGGTTATGAAAAAAGGGGGAAAAGAGGAAGACTAAATATACACTAGTCCTATCACCTGAGTTGTATGACCTAAAATCGACAGTGCAATAAGGGGAATATGTACTCTTCCAATGCAAATTAGGGACATTATTATTATATGGTGCGCAGTGCCCTTTTCTGAATCAGAACTTATGCGTGCATAAGTTTCGATAGGAAAGGGGTAAGAAGCAGACCTACGTGACTCGACTTGGACTCGAATGGGAAAGGGAACCAGGGATTCACCTACGTTTGAACACAATGTGCTGTTTTATCGGGAAAGCCCCAATTTGCCTGAATAATAAGTATCAGGGACTCACATCAGAACATAATTATGTTTTTAAAGCCAAAGATCCGACCAGTAAATCACATGCTCATTGCCTCTTGATTGAGGAAATGGCAAATATATTTTCACTCACCCCCTCCTCCCCACCCCATACCCTCCCCCCCACCGCCACCCAAGTTCAGACTAATAGCCTATATTATATTACTGCACCAGTAATATTCTTCAAGTCATGTGAGATGCAACATTTTACGTCAGCACCGACGATGCTTTCTCAGAAGTTCAGAATCAAATGAAAGTGAGTGCAACATACGAGACTAAGATTCATAAACATACAGTTTGAAAACCCCCTTGTTTGCTGCATGCAGGGAAATAACATTGGTCCGTTTGAGATATGCTGCATGAAGATGTGGGTTGCCAGATTTGGCTCTTCGAAGCCCAATACCAGATTTTGAGCTGTTTTTGAACAGAGCTTTTCGGCTCTTTGTGTGGACTGGGGAGGATGATGCTGACTTAAGATAAAATTCTGACTGATTTCGGGTACAAAACGATTGCCCTCCGCGGGTGGAGGGGGAGGGAGGCGGTTATAAACTGTAATTTAAGAATTCCAAATTTTCTTCCATCTTTGTGCATGCCAAGCAGACATGTTTTTTGTAAGATCATCATTCTGTCTAAGATATCATTATTATAAGCACTGTGAAAATAGCTGCACAGTACAAGCCCATCAAACATTCGCACTGCAGCACTGTTAATAAAATATGGAAAAGATATGATTGTGGGTGTCATCAATATTAGTAATCTAAAATCACATTCTAAACCGTGTTGCTTGAGTTGATATTAAAATTTATATAAGGGAGTGAGTATCAGAGATTGTATTTCTGTCCCCTCCCTCAGAAAATCACGGCTGCACAAGTTAGACCCATGAACAGTGTCCGTGACGACACTGAAGTAGTTTAGGTTATGGACTATGGGTTGTCAACGACGAGAAGAAGTGGACTGGACGGAGTCAGACGAGAGTGTGTCAGTAGTGAGTGCTCTTTTCATTAAAAAAAAATAAAGCTGTAGTGGTTACTTGTATCTTAGAATAATATGTAAGCCTACATTGCAGTGATACAGAGTCAGTGAACCTTAGATGAAAAAAAAAAAAAAAACAACTTGGTGAAGAAAGTGTTAATTTGAGCCTACCGGTACACTAGAATCTCGAAGATTTTTCTCCTTTGTTATCATCTTGAAGATCTTTCTAACAAGGAAATACTGGGGCATTTCTGTTTTTAGTATACAGTAATTGCAAACAAACATTTCTTCTTTAGATCATATTCTAAAACATAGAAAATACTTGGTTAGTACTGGTGTCCGGTGTTCCGCGATGTTTTGTTGTTGTTGTTGTTGTTGTTGTTGTTGTTGTTGTTGTTGTTGTTGTTGTTGTTGTTGTTGTTTTTTAATACAGTGCATTTGAAATATGTCATTTTCAGCCTACAAATTTCACGCACTTATGACGCAAATGTTGAGAATTTTTGCAAATTTTGACACAACTTTTTCACTTTTTTGTATACAAATTTTGGAATTCTTGGTGTTTGATATGCCTTTAAGTGCAATTTTCCGCGGGAAAAGACATTTTAGTCAAGTAAGCTTTCAGTCAATAATGTGCAGCTTTTGTAAAATTGTTAAGCAGAGATTCTACATACAGTTTATTATCATCACTAAGAAGCGCCACTGAAGAAATACAAGAAACGATGTTGGCATTATTGACGAATCAATTGTAACCATCCAAAAGGAACAGTAACTTATCTGAGTAAAACTGAAGGAGTTATTATAGATAGTTTGTCACTTGTTCTGGATTTTTAAATACTTCTGAATTTTAGTTGTATTTTAATGTCCTAGATTCTTTCAAACTGTATGGTTTGTCATGATTGGTCCGATTAACAAGAGTCAATTACTGATCCTAAAACTCCCTAATATATAATATGCAAAAAGATTTATGGTTCTCCTAACACTCACGCACATCCAGAGCATTGACAGTTCATCATAAATTTCTTGTGATAAATCTGGCCTTTAGTCGGCCGGTTTTACGCATTTTTGGCTTTTTTCGTGAGCCCGGCGCGAAGAAAAGCCTGGCAAGTCTGGCGGAGTAATTTCCCAGCTCGCTAGCGGCGGTAGAGACCGGTTATTGGCGTTGGAAAAAGAAAATGAGAGAGAGAGACAGAGAGATGGATGTCTAAAATCCTCTTTCCACAAAAAAAAAAAAAATCATTCAAGTACACAGGCTTTATCTCGCCAAACTTTGTTGACTTGCATCATTTTGTAAAGTTTAAAAAAGAGTTAAAGAAAGAGGTGCCAATCGGAAGACAAAGGAGAGAATGGGGCAAAAAGTTGCGTGCTCGACACCAGTGTATAAAAATCGAAGCTCGTTCGTGCACCTGACTGGTGTATAACAGGCCTATAGGCCCAGAGTATACTTAATTTCATTCTTGCAACCTCCTTCGTATGTTCGTATTGTTAGTGCCAGTTAGAGATTTACAGCATATCGGCACGATTACGATTGCATATGAGGATAGATAACGCACCACATGTCAGCAGGCTATTTTGATTAATCCTACTGTCGCGAAATCGCGACACTGTTTCTTTAATACTAATAACAGAGGACTGTAATATTTGTAAATTCAGAGGTAACTGGATGATCGTATTTCCTGATAACAGTAACTTTCTTCTCCCCCCCCCCCNNCCCCCCCCCCCCAAAGCAGTTGTTTATTATTAAACTGAGATAAGTAAAGGCTACTTAATAAATTAGCCAGTATTTTTTCATCTTGCTGATATCCAGTGGTTGTGATTGCCTGTTTGATGCCGGTGTGCTTTCCTTGGTGTATCCATCGTATTAGATGAGTTTGTGTAGGCTTCAACGCGCTTTTCCGCAGTTAAGGCGATATCAAATATCAGTGCAACCCCTATTAAACCGCCAACAAAAACAAAATGGTACTGTTGTATTTAAACACCGCCACACATATAAAAAAAATCCTCTGAGGCTAAATGACCGACGTTCCAACGCCTTCCTTTTTTTTTTCCGCTAGCTCCAACTCTAATCGGTAGGTCTGGACACAGACTCAGTTCTTGATTAATTGGATAAATGGTTGCGACCGTTTCTAATTAGCCCATAAACCGGTTCTATTAAACTGGCTTTTTAAGTAGTTCATTATCTCCCCTTAACTCACAAGATGAATCGATTTTCAGGAAATGGCCGGTGTGGCATACAAAAACCCCCAGTAATAATTATCCCTAGGTAATTTCTGGTAATCATTCACCTGTTTGCTGTAATGATGATGTGCTGTTTAGAACTTAGGAGACTGAGATCAGCCTCGTGCATCTTTAATCAGAAATAATGTGAACTAAGCGGTATATGATAAGGTGAGGAACAGTAGGGTGGAATATTTAAATACGGAACAACGTTTCACACTTTGAAAATCGGATATGAGGTAAATACGAGTTATAAAAATCCGATGTGATAATTAGGATTTTGAACTTGTGATCTGAATAATCGGTCTTTAACTCGTATCCGATAAACCAGTTACTTTATTTTATTCCGGTTTTCCCCAGACCTATTAATTGCTCTCATAGATATAACAACCGAGGCTATCACAAATCCTTAATCATGTCGTTCATACTATGATAACAAACTTGAACTTCTCTGAAGGAGAGTATACAAAACTTAAAAAGTGCTATTATTTATTTGTTCATGTGTCAGCCAGAGGCACAAATAAGATAATAGATCTACATATCATAATAATATCAGCATCAAGGTGTTATGTTTCTGTCTTATGCCACCATCGTCATGCATGAAATGATATCACCTTAACCCCTTTCGCATGACCGTTTGTTTACACAAGATTCATTGAAATCATAGCAAAGGAGACATAACACATTTTGAACATTTTAGAAAAACCCTTGCTGCAAAAGTCCTCATAAAAGAGGAAGGTTACACAGTTGCTGTTGGGGGGATTTATCAATCGTTAAAGTTACCCTCTATCCGGCTTGAGCCGATCACTTGTTTACGGATTTACGAATAACCCCGATTATACTTGTAGTTGGTGTATTCAGTGAAAAACGTACAGTTGCTTATCACCTGTATGCATTAATGCTTGCGGTGACCACAGGAACCCACTAAAACATCAGAAGCGTCCACCGTTAACTAAGGCAATGAGCAAATTAACGCAAGGATTAAGCATACAGGCCACAGGATCGTAATTACTTTGTCTGTCCCTCTACCACCGCCCCCCCCCCTTTTCCAAAACATCGCTTAGGACTTCCTCCTCCACAACTCTTTCAAACAAAACAAGAAAAAAAAAAAGGTGAGGGGGACTTCTGGCCCTGTATTCTTTAGGAACTCTCTGATTCTCATTGCCGCTTTCACTCCTAACCCCCCTCCCCCCNNNNTCCCTCCACACTGCGAAGGCTGTGAAGTGCTAGCGACGGCCTTGTGTACATGACTTATTTGCACGGAACTTGGAACGATTAAGAACGTGAAGAAAACTCTCTGTTACACAAAATAAAACCAGAACCTTTGAACCGAAGTGATCTACATGCATAATATTAAAGGTGGATTATACCTATACATTCGTTAAAGATGAGTTAAGCCTCCAGCTCGGTCCCAGATAACAATTATTTATTGCTATACACCTTCGCAAAACCCATTCCCTTCTATGAAGTAGGCCACTGCTCATTTTCTACGATCGTGATGTATTAATTTTGTGATGTGGACGAACGAAGGGACAGTACTCCTACAGTCTATTCACAATATAGAGTATGCCTTGGTGCATGGGAAAATTATATTTACCGAGCTTATGTAGTATCGAGGTTCACCACAATTGTGAATTGACATAGTTATAACAATAATAAAAGATGTGAATGTGATGTTCATATATAACAACATGGTATATTTGAGGTTCTGTTTTTTTTTTTTTTTGGTAAACAATATAATGGTGATAGTAGGGCAGATGATGCATTACCACGAGCGCCGCTCTCTCAAGGATAGCCTATGCCTGTCAAAAAACGTATTCAGTATTCACCTCGTATCCCATTTCTGTCATAGATCTCCTCTTCCCCCCCCCCCCCCCCCCCCNACCTAGCATTGTTGCCTGGAGGCCTCTACACCATAATGTTGAAATCTCTCTGATGACAACGCTTGCCTTTGAAAATGTGTCTCTTTATCGGTATTCTAGGTACACATTGTTACAAATGAGGATTATTGTATTCCTCGCAAACTTTGACTTTGAGAAGAAGTACTGCGCATGTGCATGGATACAAATCTCTGACAATCTGAACTCGGACTCAGACCACTTGTGCTCTACACTAGTCATAGGAAAAGTTCTGTGCTCGTCCGCAGCGGTAGTGACTGGTTTGGGATCGTATAGTCTTTATCAGTGTTCGAAGCAAATCCACAGCAAAGCAAAGCCTTAGTACTGTACAGTGCATGTATTTCACAAGATTACTTATACAGATAGAAAATGAACAGCAACTTCACTGACCCGTAAAGGACCTTTTTTATTTCTTCTTTCATCAGACGACCCCTTTGGTATAACGCAGGTCAATGGTGTGGAAAGTCGTCTCCTTGGAGTGGTGGTGGAATGGGGTAGGGTGGGGGTGATATGAATGAAGGTAAAGCGTGTGGACTCCCAAAAAGTCGATCTTTCGTGTGCTGTATAGTGAAAACGCCATAATAACGGGGTGATCAGGGTTTTCAAAATTGTACCGCTTTAACCGTGCCCCGTTATTCCCGAATGGGGATATGGAGATTAGAGAGGTAACTTGACTTGTGTTCCTACTAAACATGTCCGTGTGTAAATATGCAGTATTTGCATTGGTGATGTTCTGTGCAGTCATTGTCGACCACTGATGTATGTGCGTGATTTAGCTCCTGGAAACCAAATTGTCAACATTGACAGGATACAAATACACCCACACATCCTGTTTTTACCAAAAAACAAAAAAACAACTTGTGTGAGCGTAAGGCAGTTCTGCCATCTTATGACAAAAAGGCACATAAGCACTATAAATCATAGATGTGCCTTTCTGTCAAAAGACGGCAGAATTATGCAGTAACAGCCGGACTTCCGTTCTTCCTGTTCCGTTTTAAGAGGATTATATTAACAACAATAAAGAGGAGTGGAACTTGAGACCGTGCCCAATAAAACCGAGTTCCCATTACAAGCCCTTTCAGATTGATTTTACTGTATGTATTAAAACTCTTCATTTTGCAATATACTGTATTTTAGTCTTTACTGAGAAGCCCATCATCTTTGAATACAGACGTCCATAATGTTTGCGATAAGGAAGAAAATATATCTTGGTCAATAATAGATTGAACCGGTCTTTTGCCTTCTTTCTCTTCCGCTAAAGGACCCATTTTTCCCCTTTCCCTCCTCCCTCCCCCATCCCCGAGCCGGAATTTTTGCTCTTAAGGAAAACCCAACACCAGCGGTTGTATCTTAGACTAATCATTTTGTGAGTGCCATTTCCATACCCGTCTTTCATTGTATTGCGTTACACCGAATGATATGCAGCACTCTACAGTCTAGATATATGTCCTAGGCAAACTTCGCCATAATAATTTTGACCTGCAGGGCCCTTCATTGCATATCACCCCCCCCCCCCCCCCCCCCCCCCCCCCCANCCCCACACTCCCCACCCATTCTACCACCACTCCTAGGAGACGGGTTAGGGACCTCTAAGCCACACCAAGGCCCCTCCCCTAGGATTTGTTTTCTCCTAAATCCCCTTTAAAATCAGTGGTCATGAGTGTGTTCCTTGCCCCTTTTCCTCCTGACTACGCTGCTGTAATGTGATCGATTTTGACCGCTAAAACTTAGTAGGACGAAAGATCGGCCTCAGTGTTGCCACTTCTACAGATTTTCCTCTGCGGTAGGGTAAAATGCCTGTACGAAAATGTTTTTTCGTAAATTGTTTGGGAAAGACCATGGAGCTATAAAAAACACTAGCTCAATGGGGAAAGACATGAAATGTTTGATGATGAAGTGGGTCAGAAATACCTGTTTTTCGGATCTTCCCCCGACCAAATTTGCACTAACATTGTGCGTAGAGAGATGTAAGGAATAAAAATCACCTTCGCTGCAGGGGAAAAACACATAACCAGAAAAGCAAAACAGACTGGCCCGCGCACGTAAATGTCGATTAGGTGGACCAGTCCAGTCTGCGCTGGCGGAGTGGCGGGCCAAAGCAAGAAGACAGCAGTTTTTCACCCATCATGAAACACTCTTATGTTATGAAGTAGGATTTTTATGATACATGTATTTTTGGTGGGGTTGGTAGGGCCCACTGATCTTTTTTTTTTAGCGACGATTGCTTCAGGGTGACTGGGGTTAGGGACCACCGTCTTTATGGACAAGAGGGTTAGGGACCTCATTTCCATGAGCATTACGGTTAGGGAGCTCATTTTTATGGGCATTAGGGTGAAAGATAGGGTTAGAGTTAAGGACTTCACATCCACCTACATCATCGCTACTAAAGGTAAAGGTTTTTAAAAGGTAAAGTTGGCAGAACGTGAGCTGCTAGGCAAGAGATGGGATGCAAGCAAGTTATATGAGTGAAATGCAATCGAAACTGACCCTTACAAACACCTGATTAAGGCGGCCACCAAGACATTGTAGACAGTTTATATATGTTGGGAAAAGTGTTAAAAGGTCACGGGTAAACACCAGGCTTACCTATTCAGGCAGTATTTATGTTTTAAATAGCCGTGAAGTTTGCGTCTTTGTGTTGAGGTAGTACATAGCACATTCAGATATGGGAAACCTTGGGTCTGATCCCTGTAAGGGATAGAAATTTTCTAGTGGAGTATTAGGTTTTTGTGGCCTGTCTACTCAAAACTGATCTTTCACAGTAATTTGGTAAAATCCCTAATGACACACGTTTCAGATAATATCTGTTGGGTTCACAGTCCTTCTCCTAATGAGAATGAATACTAGCATAGGAAATATAATCCCTATCACACAATCGTGCAGTTCCCATAATGGGAGGAAGAGGTGCGAAGCGGTGCCGGGAGTAAGGAAGACGAGATGTACGCTCGAAGCGTTAAAGATGTTAAAGTCAAGGCGGAAATATGAGTAATGCCATGAAGGCGAGGGCTTCAGGATTGCTACGCACTTGACAGTTAGTATGAGTAATTTCTCTTTCAGACCAAGCCGGTGATCTCCGCATTTGCGTGTCGATCTAACTCATATCCACGATCCTAAGCACAAGTTCCCTCCGTTTTTGTTTTTTTTTTTGTTTTTTTCTTTTTGTTCAGATTGCAGTACACAACCAACCAAACTGAGTGAGAGTCGCAGGCAGTCTTCGTCCGCCACATGTGAAAACGCATTATTTTTAAAATTAAAGGCGCACAATATTAGTGTATATATTGTGTATATACATATATACATGTATATATATTTTGTATGTACATTAGGCCTCGTTTAGGCGGAGAGGGTGATGCCCGCGTCTATGCGCGGACCCGTCTAAACTTCTAACTGATGTTTTTCACATGTCACAAGTGATCCCCACTTTTGAGTGGACGCGTATAAGCGTGCGACCTAAGGAGAACCCCCCTCTTCCCCCAACCCCNCGTCTGCGCGCGGGCGATCACTTGTGACATGTGAAAAACATCAGTCAGAAGTTTAGACGGGTCCGCCCATAGACGCGGGCATCACCCTCTCCGTCTGAACGAGGCCTAATGTACATACAAAATATATATCTATACACTTGTGATATACGACAGCAGGCATGCAGCTGCGCATTGCAGTGATATCATACTGAAAACATAAAAACGAAAATTTTTGATAACAGTGCTGTATCTACTATGATTCACCCCACACCACAACAACTATGATTTGTACTGATTAATTTCACACCTAGATTCGTCATGTTAATCAGTCCTTCAACCCACTACAACAACTTCACGCCCAATGCTAGCTTTTTTCTCATTATTCGTTCAAACACCTGATAAAGCCAACATGAACGCCATCCTCAGACTGCTTCTATATGAATTTTATAAACCCTATCAGCTTGTCAGCTGATGTTTATGGTCGAATATTCATAAATCGTACTGTAGACCTTTATATAATAAGTATTATCTACGTGCTTATATACGCTTTCGTCAATCTATTATATCTGAATGTCCAGCTGTTACACAGTTTATCTCACTGTAATTGCGGTACTGCCTTCTAAATCCATGTAAGTTAACTTAAGCCAGGGTTAATGAAAAGCGTTCACCATGACTTCTCCGGCACAACATAGGCCTATTCATTGGGATTAGAAATACTGTAGTCAGGAATGCCACACATTCTTCTTTAATAATATTCTCTCAACTTTCTACAATTCACGCAGAGTCTAGCCTACAAAATGTCGTTATTAGCAATGGTTTACATAACACAAGATTTTTTTAAAAAAATAAACTTATATAGCTAGATCTAAAGCTAATTAGACTCAGTAACACAGGAAGAAAATGTCCAGGGTCTACCAAAAAATAAAAAAAAAAAAAAACCCATGTAAGCTGGTTCTCCAACAATCTTTGAAAGACACAACATATTCAGTGAATTTTCTGAACAGCGGCATCCTTATGTAGGCCCACTCAAGGCCAGTAGCGGGATTGGAGCAACTGATCATTCAAATGGATCGGCCAGCTTAACCAGGGAACATTTTCTCAGGATTTTACTGTAATTGCCTGATGCCGTGACAGAGTCATAAATACAATGCTGATAAGCCAAGCTGTGAATTTCAATTATGTTTTTCACAGGATATGAAAAGATAAAGTAACAGAAAGAATTTCTATTTTGTGATGGTGATGATGTTTAGCCACTGTACTCCCTCCTTCCCGTACGAAAGTTGGCTCCAGATGTGATGTGCAAGGTAAATGAGATCTCTCGCTCTGGATTAACCAGATCAAGTTGGTATGTGCACAAGCACGCAAGGCCCTGTTTATCTTCTTGTGGGCCTGTGTGATATCAGTATCCAAGTAGTTGGCCCACTCAAAAACATTGGTATGTATGAAGGATGTTCAATGCAGAGATTTTCAAACAGATGTATGTACCCTCCATTTAGGTCCACAACGGCTGTTTCGTAATTATGAAGGCTGTCATTGAAATGAGAAGTCTATAAAGTATAAATCCAAAGGATCACTCCAATTCTTCCAAACTTGCCATTTGTTCTAACTGGTGAGTGGATCAAGCAGTTTACAGGACAAAAAAAAAATTGAAGCATCCAAGATGAGAATAGAAATGAGTTCTGTAGAGTTCTGGATATCCTATTAATTTTTATTTCTATCACACAGGCAGCCAGCTGTCACATTTTCACTCTTTCACTGACAGACAGTGGTGTTGTCCAGTTTTTCCAGTCTATAATAAAATGTGATGTGAAACTGAAAAGTTTTGGGTTAGTAAACCTTTCGTATTGGTGCTGAGTCTTGGCCATTAAATGCCCCCTTCCCATATATAATATGTATTGCATTAATGTCAAAGTTTTGAAATTCTTAGCACATAGTCAAAGCTTTCTTCCTTTTTGTAACACATGTGTCCTGGGAAACATTTGCCTTGGGAGAAACAATATGTATTAAGAAAAGCGTGCAAGGGATTGACTTTGTTCTAAGAATTTCAAGATAGACATAACAGATTCTGATTTAATAAAAGTATGACAACAAAAATTATGTTTCATGTCAAAACAGTTTACTGTAACAACACGATCAGAGTTGACATGACATCATGATATTATAGCATGACACTATGGTGAACTGACTACCCGAGTTCTAGCAACAAGTCCACAATTAAACATTATTTTGTCAATTACTAATTAATCCTTCCTACCTCTATGTCATGTTTTTCAAGTGCTGATGTCACCAAAACACCATGAGCACTAAAGCTAATTAGTACAGCCTTGATGTCGCATGAGTTCTAAAACCATGCAAGTTAATTTAAGCCAGGGTTAATGAAAAGCGTTCACCATGACTTCTCCTACACAACATAGGCCTATTTATTGGGATAAGAAATACTGTAGTCAGGAAAGCCACTCATTTTTCTTTAATAATATAAGGTATATAGGAATATTTCATTATGTAAGAAATGACGTCAGGATACACTGAATACAACGTAGGAATGCTACTTTTGGGACATCCTGGTACAGCCAAGAGCTGTCTGGAACACAGGGTAAGACTGCTCACCATGTACTTAAGATATAAAGAAAGGATCAAACGAATCAACAGCTTCTGAAATGGTTTTTCCATTTTGCTGAAAACACAATATGTACACTCAAACAAATGTAAGAGCCCTTTGCAGCAAAGCAGCAGCTGTGTTTCTTAAAATGATCCTGAAATTGAGGTACTTTGTGTGAATTTTTATTTTCACTGGCAGTTATAACTGTTTTTTTATGCTCTGTACTTTATGCTTTTTCATTCCATGCATGTTCCTTCCCCCTCTTTTTTTCGCCCTCACCTTGTCTGAAAAACAGCTCACTATTTCCTCATATTTCATCACTAGTATGATGAAATGTTCATTTCCCGTAAAATGTACAACATAAGACAGTTTGTCATAATACTGATTTGATATGTCATGTCAAAGAGGTCATCACTCAAACATCATTAAGCATGGAACCGTTAATACTTTTTCTAAAACAGATCTGTCAAAATAATTACTCTTCCAGCCCTCAGGTCGCTCTTCAGACATACATTTCTGTATAGCTCAGTAGGATTTTCACACTAAGGTAAAGTGGAACTTTACACAATATTATGTCCATGGGACACTGTGTTAAAAATAATGCAAACACAAATGAAGTAGCCACTAATAATACTCACAGAGTACTACTGACTACCGATACATAAGATAAAACAACATTCCGTATGATAAGGGACAGCTGAGATTCAATTCACCATTTGAGAGAAGATAGTAATATATTCATCTTGACTTTCCCTGATTTCAAGGTAAGTCTTACAATGTCCACAAAATTCCCAATCCAATGTCTGTCACAAAAAAGAAAACTGTAGACATTATGTAGGTGAATACTGCTTTTTTCCAAGTTCATAACTTGCATGAATCCTTCAGAAATCGTGGGATGAGAGTCAAAAGGTTCCAACTAAAGAATGCTCATTCAAGATGAAGGTACCTGTTGAAAGTACTCAAAATTTTTGCTTAGGCAAAGAACTATTTGTCTCTATTTTCAGTTGGTTAAATCTTCTGTCACAACAGATTTAAGAGGCAATAATAACCCGAACTTATCCTTCAGTTTTCTCAGTGCACCATTTTCTGTAGTTAGAACCTTTTGATTCTTTGCCAGCAAAAGATCAACAAAAACAAAACAAAACAAAACCTGTTTGAAATAAGTTACAGACAGAACCGCTGGGAAATAGATTGTGTAGCCCTAATGACATTAACATATTTTGATTGTCCGCTTCAAATTTTAGCAGCATGAGATGAGTTCTCCGAATTTTCATAATAAGTCCCAAATTTTTACATTTTGAGAACAAGAAATAATTTTCTCTTATTCCCTGATATTTGTCTCATAGCTGAGAATCTTGTGAATACCATCACTGAGATTAACTGACAATCATAAATACAACAAACCAACATGGGTGTAAATTTTTCAGCAAAATAAAAGATCAGTAAAACTAGAAACAGAGCTAATGTATTCTGACAACAGGGCTTATCTTTGCCAAAACTGTTTTTGCCAAAACTGAAAGGTTCTATCTGAACATAACTCTTCACGTCAACGAAATGTCTGTGTAACTCCTGTTACCATATCAAAGATATTCACAGTTTCAGAAAAATATTTTTGTTTGCAGTTGAATATTGACACATACAAGTCACAAATCTGCATGAAAGTGATTTTAGTAGGAAAATTAACATAAGCTCCTTTATCTGAAGACTTTGGAGAGGCGCCTTTACATTATGTCTGTTAATTTGTGAAAACTCTGATATCAACGAAAGACGATCTTAATTATTCCATTGGCAAAGAAATTCCACTTAGCCAGATTTTTGACTGATGCTGACTGAGAGTTAGATTTACAAATTTCTAACTGGTAACCAACTGTAGCTACATCCAGTTTTATTTCAGGTTTGACATGTATATGCACTGCTGTATGTCAGCCAATGAAATAAGCAACATATCTACATGACAAATAAAACAACAGAAGCACCCAAAAATTCTCTCATGGTGACCATTTGCTGAAAACTAGGAATTTCAGTCCTAAAATTTAATTTGGAACATTTTGTTGAGTTTTTTTAACAAAGTGGCAAGTCTATAAACTGTACCCCCC
>JAWQUT010000071.1:294216-324695 GCA_033807755.1 Ellobium chinense
CCCCCAAATTGCTAGGAGACTGTAGACATCTGCTGTTTTTCTGGCTCCTCGTCATCACATTCCATCATTGGGTCCATATGCATTTCTCTGTCCACTGCACCTCGCCCTAGAGTATGCGAGGAATGGCTAGTAACCACAGAGTGATCTCTCTCTGATGATGTGGATGAAGGGATGTATGCCAAACCAGCATGACAAGGCGGATGTTCCAGAAGGGTCGATTCCTCTGTGTCCTGTTTCTCAGGGGAAAGCTGCTGCCTTGTATGGCAAAAGTGCTCCGTGACAGTGTCTACTGAAGATCCTGAGGTATCAGAACATTCTGTGGCTATTTTTTCCACAGGTGCAAGGTCTGAATTGGATGGAATGCAGGGATACTGAGCCACGGCTACTTCTTCAGCACCAATGAAGTCAGAATGCGTTATATCCCTTTCAGAATCTAAATAAGTCTGAGACATGTCTTTCGAGTCACTGTAACTTGTGACATGTATACACTCGGCAGGGGTATATGCAGAAACTGTAATATCATCACTCTCAGGGGTGTAAGTTTCTGAATGTGACAGTTCTTGATGATTACCATAATCGTCATGGCCGGAAACCTCACCATCTTGAGTGATCTCCCCAGAGTAATCTACATGGGAACTGACATAGTCTGCGTGGGCCACTTCTTCATGATCCAAGATGTCTGCAGCATACACAATGTCTCCATGATTCTCCTCATGCTGGTACATGGAGGCTTCAGACAACACCACAAGATCGTCTGTCTTACCATGCAGCGCCCCATCATGAAGGCCTGTGGAGACTGAAATATAAAAAATTAATTGACTCCACAGTGTATTCCTAATACTAATGTCATTAACTCTATTTTTATGGAAGTCCATGCATTCTTTGTGTCTAAAAATACCTGCAGGTATGGAGATATATTTATCACAACAATCATACAAGCATCGTCATTTGCCAAAATTTATCATCCTTGTGTTTTGGGTCTTTCTACTACTGAGTTGAAAAAATAAAGTCATAACTATTCATGAATTCAAATACTTTGAAGAGTTTGTTAATCAGATCAACGAAGTCAAGAATGGTAAACTTTGCCACATGCAACAGTTGTTTGATTATTAAAATTAATTGGTGGGAAAACACTGTATTTTAAACTCCATGAAGCAATGTCATGCCCAATTTTATCTCTCTGAACTGTCTAATGTTGTGTTATGATAGAAGGTGGCCCTTCAAAGTGACCAATGCTTTCTTCCTCTGCACATAGTCTATTATTTATATTTGGTATGAAGGTTTTCCAAGAGGCTACCAGGATTGCTAATCTCTCCAAAGGGCATGCCATACAAAAAAGAATTTGCTTAGTAGTTAAAGAATCCCCTGCATCTCTCAATCCAACAAATAAAACTCTGCTATCATAGTTATTCAAATAAAAGACATTCTGGGACAATTCAAATGCTACAGCACAGCAAGTCAGCTCTACTATTAGCTAAAGATACTGTTACAGGCACTTGATGAAGTTGGCAAAGACAGAAGCTATAGCCAATATTTCATGACTTCATTTCTAATTTACATGACGGTCGATTTCTAACTATTCAATGATATCAGCAATAAATCTTTGAGAACTGTAACATGAACTTAACACTCACTACATTATGGAGGGCAGATTACACAGTTGCTCTTTATTACATGACATGCTTTCAAAACTTTTTCTCTCTGAAAATTACCTATGGTACATATCAAGACAATCTGGCGAAGAAAGAACATCATTCTGTTACCGCATGTGTGTGTAATATGACGCAATAAAAAGAGTCTGAGTGATCTGGACTTGCCCTTGCGCCTAGAGTTATTTCAATTCCCCGAACAGCAGAGGCTTTTGACAAAAATGATATGTCACTGAAGTTCGAGCAATTACAGATACCTGTATCTGACAATGTATTATTCAGCTTTCAACTAAGGGTTTCTTCATCCAAATTTAAAAGTAAAGTTTGACCGTGTAAGCCAGGTAAACCTCAGCATGATCTTGTTTGACACAGTTGCCATTTACAGAGGAATTAAAAAGATTCATACAGACGTGTTATCACCCGTCCACAGAGCATTGGCTAGACATGTTGGCCGTGCGGGTAAAACATATTTGACGCAAGTTTATAGCTACCACTAGTGCAGTGGGCGTAAGAACTCGGACTTTGCATAACGTAACCCTGTAGGTTATCTGGGTCAGACAGAAATATTATATAATGTTGAGCGACTTGAAAGACTTGTTTTATTGGAATAATAAGAGTATTGTGTGATTTAAAATAGTCTGTACGACATTGCAACTTTCCTTTAACATCAGAACTAAAAATACTGGAATACAAAATCCTCACTCTCACCATCAAATTTAAGATGTAAACAAAACAATAAAGCTTACCATCAGAGTTAAGCAATGTGTGAGATAGAGAGAGACTGTCTGAATCTGTTATGGACTGGTCCATAGATTGGGTTTTCACAGTTACAATATGATCACTCAGACCATGGGAGAAAACTATGGACTCTGAAGTTGGCAACCCTGCGAAAGTTACAAACAAGAAAATTATTAATATAAATATATTTTTTTTCATCTAAATTTTTTGAATCTTCAGAAAGCCAAATAGATTAAGATCATGTCAAGCAAAAATATAAATTATAGTCCTATGCCACCAATGAAACATTTGCCTAAGGATAACACCTGGATTGTTCTCTCATGACACTAGTTTTCACATAAAGGAAACTGATATTACTATTCCTAAAAACAACATGGTGCAAGTGAGCCTATATTAAAATGAACAAAGCCAAACAAAAAGATAAAGATTCAGCCAGACAAACTAAAGAAAGATGTTGGGATTTATTGTGAAAAAGAAAATAAATTGGGAGTCATAGGAGAAACGGAGGTTGTAGTTCCCAGGTACAGGGCTTCTCAGGGAGGAAAAAAGCGTGGTAGTATTAGCTGATAATCATCCATGCAAAATTCCTGGTAGCTTGAGAAATTTGGTGTGAAAGCAAAGGAGATATAAGGATTTATCAGCTTGCCTGGATATGCGTTGTTGAGTACCAATACTTGAGGTGAACAAGACACAGCCTTTATTGCACTTGATTCTGTGTGTAGGGCATTACTACAGCTAAGACCATTGCTGGACATTCCCTTGTCTTCTTCAGCCAGCTGTTCATCCTCCTCTCCATCCTTTTCAATGCTTTCCTGTTTGAAACTTTCTCTGATCTCATCATCCAAGTGGTGTCGTATCAAATGCTGCCGTCTGCTCCCACTCTGGGTGAACTTTTTGCCACAGATTTTACATTCAAAAGGTTTATCACCTGTTCAACAGAAAGGGAATAATGTAAATAATGAAGTAACGGTAGGCAGAGTATATACAGTATCAGAACTGTGCACATTTTGTGGGTAAAAAAGATTGAGGCAAACATACTGATCACTGAACATCTTAAATCAAACACGGCATGAAAGGAGATATTCTGCTTCTTAGACTACACTGCACTGTGAATAATAAAAACTAAGAGCAACCTGAATGAGACTGTTTAAAGAGCACTGCTAATAATATAAAAGCCAAAGTATCTTGTGCCTAAGGAGATCATAGTAAGACAACCAAATACATGTAATCTTCATGCCAAGGCCTCACTGGTGGAACCTTTGCCTATAACTGTTACACAAATGCACTAACAAATCAGAAAACATATCCATACAATAGTATGATGAAAAAAATGGATAGACACTTGAGAGTCCAACGACACTGTTAAAGTTGTGTCAAGATATGATAAATGACATTCTCAAAACCATTTATTTTGGTCTTTGTCTCCACAGATGTACACAATAATGCAGGCCATGCTATCAGACATTTTGAAAAAAACAAACACTGTGGCATTAACAGAAAGTGTTTACCTGAATGAGTAAGCTTGTGCTTGCGTAGACTAGATTGCTCAGTAAAGCGCCGGTTGCAGTTGACATGATCACAGACAAAAGGTTGTTCTCCTGAAGATAAATACATTCCAATGGCAAATATGAATGCAATGCCTGCATACTTCATTCACTGCTACATCAAAAATGAAATTACATGAACCAGAGACTTTATATATTTACTCATCAGAGGCACTAATGTAAGTTTGGTAATCTCTAAGTTAGTCTTAAGATTCACACATTTCACCTAAGGGTAGGTAAGGTTGCACACCTGATTTTCTCTCGACAGAATGATAACTGGAAGTCTTATGTGGAAGTTGCACTGAAAGCTGAAATTTCAGATGGGAGGTTATATAGGTCACTACCTGTTAAGCCAAATTCAGAACTCAATTCAACCTAATGGAGTATACAGTGTAGCATAGCCGTCTCTACGCAGCAAGGTACAGTATGCGAAGGCTGGACAACAGCTGTGTATTGATAATCATGCACAGCATACGAACACAAAAGGAGCAAATGAAAATTTACTTCTAAAGACAGTTCTAAACAATTTCTATCTCTAAAACCTGTGCAAATAATCAGCCACTGACACTTAACATCATTTATCAGGATACATTCTTGGTAGACTAAGCCCTGTGAAAAGATACATGTTAGAAAATGAAGTTTTGCTGAGTTTTTCTACAAATTCCTATCGTACATCTTAGTCAGTTTTTCTCCAAAAGATTGCAATGAATGCAATTCTTTCTAGTTTTATCAATGATTTCTGCCAAACTACTAAGCAATGGCATGGCCACTCTCTTCATCTAAAATTATTCACAGCCATGCACATACCAGTATGTATACGCTGATGATTTTTCAGGTTTCCTGCAGTAGTAAATGTTTTCCCACAGTCTTGATGTGTGCACTTGAATGGCTTTTCACCAGTGTGTATGCGCTGATGAACACTCAGCCGCTGGGCAGTGAAAAATGTTTTACCACAGGATTCCTCTGTGCACTTGAACTGCCTGTTATTCCTGCAAGGGCATGCGATAAGCAATGTAATCACACAAATGTAACAGATCATTACAATAAATGTTGTGTTCAAACACTGAGTTAAAAGTCATTCCTTTCCAGCTTTGTTCTCCTATCCAACTGGCACACATTTAACCTATTAGCATAGTATTCCCAAACCTGTGTGGATGCCAAACCAAGACAAGAGCTGTAGCTAACGACAACGTCAAGACTATTCATTTACTATCATAAGAAACAATTTAGAAAGGCTATGAGGGCAACACACTCTATGATAAAATAGTTAAACTGCCATCCACCTTTTCACAACAACAACCCAACTACTAACAACAATACCTGCACAGCAGTATCATACAAAGTGATTGCGCCCAAAAGAATGTATGCCGACGCACATGCATAATGAATTGTTCTGCATGTTGCCCTTATTTCATAAATTTTAAGCTACCTAAACAGCACATTCCTGAAGATTTTCAGAAAACCCTAAAGACTTGCCATATATGCAGCAGAGATAAAATACTTGTAAGGGCACTTTAAAAATAAACAACCTACTACTTGAAGTTTCTTTTTGGAATTATATGAACAAGTTTTGCAAATGTCATCACCTGACACACAGGTTACAAAAGTGTTTTACCTTTCAGTGTGGTCACTATACATTATTCCTATGGCCATATGGCCATAACCCTGCCAAATTACATAATGTAAAGATCTTTTTTGCAAAGTCATTCTGAAAGGCACCTGCTCAGATTATCTCTAGTGTAATGATCACATCTAGTGAAATCTTCTCTGCATGAACAGAAATAGGCATGTCATCAATGATAAGTGAAAGTTTCCTGACAGAATCTAGGCAACACTGGTCAATTGTTATATCTGCTTACTACAAGGATCATATCAGTGGATGCTAAAATTTTGATGAACATAAAGGTCTCTATCAAAACTTGAGTGGTTTCATCGCTTTTCTATTTTTACCATTAATAAAACATGCTCTTTTGCGGGTTTAACTCTCAGTTTATCATGTATGTTCAGTATTCTACGATTCTTGTTACTTTTAATGAAGAACAAGAGTACTGTGAATAACTTACGTGTGTGTAAGTTCATGATACTTGAGATGGTTGAGCCAGGCAAATTTCCTATTGCACCCCTCATAAGTACAGACCAAAGCTTTTGGTTCAGAAGGTGTTGATTTTGATTCCGGAGTTACTGTTTTGGGTTGCTCTGTAGTAACTTTGGGTGACAATTTCTTCTTATCTACTCTTTCTGTGGAGGTAAGTGCAACAGATCAGAACAATATAATTTTGAAAGTCTACAAGCCCAAACTAAATTTTGGCCAGAAAAAGAAATATGCTGCAGTCACATTTTCCCCAAGGAATCTTATCACTTAATTAAAATGACTGGAAAACAAATTTTTTAAATGCAATTTTGTCACCAAATATGGAACAGTAACCGATCAACTTGCATTCTATTTTAACACATCAGATCCTTACATATATCTAAATACTCTAAATGTTAATTCCTTACTTAAATGCTCTGCTTTTCCCTTTTTTGGTGCCTCCCTCTGCTCAAGTGTTTTGCCCTTACTATCACTCGCTTTCAATGATGATGCTTGATATGAGCTGGTGGAGGCCTCAGCTAACTGTTTTGCAATGTCACGCTGTGTTGAAGCCACTAAATTTGCTGTAGCCAAGGCATGAACTTGTTCCAGACTTGGCATAATGGACTGCATGATTAATAAACAACAACATAAAAAAAAAACATGAATACATCATATAGTTATGATTTTCAGCCACACAAATACAGTCGAGTCCATGTATGTCGAAATCAATACCTCCAATTTTTTATTAGTTGAAAGAAAAAGAAATAATAGTTCGAGCGAGCGAGCACACTGGGGAGGTCACCAGAGCAGCCTCTTGTTTACACCTGTAGACTATACCGTCACAGTGCATTGGGCCTAATGCGTCAATGTAGGCTTGATTTATCGATCGATTTTCGAGCCCTCGCGCATTCTCTTCCCCCCAATTGAGTCGAAGATTAACATGCTCCAGGAAATAGACAGAGGTGCGATGTCAAAGTCGAAGAAGGCCATAGCTGAGAATATGGCATTCCCGCTAGCACGCTTTCTACGATCTTGAAAAACCGAGAATTGCTCTCGTGACCTCGCCAGGATGCTCGCTCACTCGCATACGGTTGACTCGCCTTGGAAACTGTGAGTCGAATTCTGATTGCTCAAACTCACTGGGGCGGTCCCAGCAAATTGGAATTAAGCGGACTCGACTGTAGTTGAAAGCCTAAAGTATGAAATCCACTAGCACAATCCTACTTACTGGAATAAGATCTTATAGTCTCGTTACATCAGCCAAACAAGCCAAAAACATGTTAGGTGATGGTAAATTCCCATTTACCTATTTAAACTTTGAAGAAAATTGCACTGTATTCCTCAAGCTTACACTGATAAATGTGGAGGGAGGATTTCCATATGTAGTAACTGGCGAAAAGGAGTTAATGCTTGCTTCAACTGATGCTCCTGTCTCAATGGGCATTAGTGTTAGGGTTAAGGGTAGGGTTAGGATTAGGGGGGTAGGTTAGGGTTGTATTAGTACATTATTCGGAATTAAGGTACTGACCATAGTTGTAGGAGTTACCACATATGGAAATCCTTCCAATGTGGACTTAAGACTTCATGCAATATCACTTTGACACAGCTTGTGGGAAAATCTAAGTAAAGGAGCAAAAACTGACTTTTTGAGGTGAGACAAAAAATGCTTCCTTGAAATTTGGGTAGAATAAGAAGTAAAGATTTCGTTCATTTTTAAGGATGTAGGGACATGGTCATTGAGTGTGTCTTACTAGCTAGATTACATAACTAAGATGTTTATATGTTATTTTGCTCTGTGTTTCAACCATCACAGAAAGACTCTAATTACAGGACCATAGGTAGCATACCTCAGCAGGGTAGGATGGCTCTGATTTTGATCCTCCATTCTTACTTTGTGCAGTACCTAGTACAACATTTGCAAGCAGCGAATCTTTGCCCGGCATACTTGTGAGAACCAGTAGAGGTGCCGTCAGGGATGCATCAAATTCCTTTCGATAATAACAACATATGTTTATAAATACAAGGAGGGTTGAAAAATGGTCAGGAGTTTATAGTCACAATCCACAAGCATCCTGAAAATAAACACAGTAAACCCCATGATCTTGAGTTTTCTTAACCATAATGCAAAGCTGCAACCCTGAGGTCTCTATTTTCTTAAATTTCATTTCTTTCATCCTTATTAATCAGAATAATACTGATTTCATCCTCTATCAATGTACAAAAACAAGGAAAGTAAACAAGTAAACAATGTGTCTTACACTGGCAGGTAAACCTCGAATAAACATTCATTCACTAACTCACCTTGTTTCCTTGATGCCTTGATAGAAGAGATGCCACAGCACTAAGCATGGTGCTGTTGTCCCCAAATAATGCAGATGCTATCATTTCTGCATTTTGTTGATCCATGCTAATCTCACCAAGAACCAGGCTATATGAGTCAGTATGGGCCTGTCTCAACACCACCCAATTATCATCTTCTCACATTCATAGTGCTTTGACACTGCGGTTTTTGACCTAAGAAAATGTAAGAGAAATGGTAATAGTAAACATTTCAAATTGCCAATGATCTATATGCACAACTCGCCAACACTGAAGACAAGCTAATGTAATCTTAACGAAAGGATACTGTGACAAACAATGAAAAAAGCACAGAATTCAGTGCAAGTCAGCCAAGCCAAAATCAGTTCATCCAAGTTCAATCTCTTTAGAAAATGACAACAACAAGGTAAACAATGCAGCAAATGTATGCATCAGTACTTGAACAACCAGTTTTGTATCCATGCACTGAGACCATAAAATAGAGCCTAGTCTAGGTCTCATGGAATGCACTATTTAAAATTGGGACTTATCATCTCATATAAATTCAATCTGAACAACTCTATACGTGTTGTGAGCATGCACTTAGCTGTGAGTGACAAGCTTGTCTCGATTTAGAGCAAGAATTATGCTCAGTGTTTTATGAGAATGAAAAATGCACTTCTATGGACCTAGATCTATGTACCCTCCTCAAACTGGTGTGACAGTGTGCATGGATTTTAAGTTCCCTTCCTGTCAAGCCCCATTCAAAATTTGAACTCAATCCTTCCAAGTAAATCCAAGGTAGAAATGAGTGTCTTAAACTGTAGCATTTCTAGATTGCCTGTTTTGATCAGAGAAGAACTGGTTGGGAGGAGGTGGATTGTTTTCAGGTAGTGCAAGGGATATGTGAGATATGTCGTAAAGTTTCTGAAGGATACCAGTAAATTTCAGAAAGCTATCTCAGGCCTCTTGAGGATATCAGTAACTTCAGACAGAACTGTCAAAGGGTGTGAAGAAAGTTTTCACTTTTTTTTTCCCTGTTTCCAATGGCTAAACAAAGGATAACTCAGGACACAACTAAAATTTGGTGATAATATGAAACTAAGCAATACAGATGTATGTTGTCATATTTAATCATCAACAGGCCTTGCATGGATGGAATATTACACAGAAGTGAACCTCACCTTTTCTACCGTGACTTGACTAACCGAATTTTGTCTAACTAAACCCAACTAGATTCATCCAGATCCCATGCTGCTAAAAAGCGCTAGGCCTAACCCAACATTTTAAAGTCTCTGTCAAGTAAATCTGGATCGAGGGTAGGCCTATATCATGGCCTAGGGGTATGGAAGATGTCGTTGAATCAATGGTTCGGACAACCTGGTGTTGTAAAAGACATCGGGGAAAAATAAATGGGAAAAACTTCTGTCTTCTCAGCTGTTCGGTTAATCATTAAAGTAAGCAGAGGATGTCCCTGAAATTTACAAATGTGGTGCCATGATACAATTATACCATTCGGCCAAGGTCTGTTTCAAAATACCTGACAGTAAAGCTTTAGTGCTCTTGTGATTAACACAGACATCGAACTGAACTCAACGATTCACGCTGTCATTGAAGCTAAACAATGAATATGGTATTCGCTGAGAGAATCGGAAGTGGTTTGAGGTGGAATGAAACTGGACTCGACGCATGGAAAGTTACCCGAGTTAAAAATAGCTGGATCAAGGCAGGGTTATTCCAAAAATAGTATTAACCCCCTCAGGCCTGGATAGTCTGTAGAATGGAGAAAAGTTTAATAATCCCATGCACATAATTATTATTATGTGATTTCTGGAGTAAGGAGAACTGTGTAAAGGTCCATTCAAATTAACAAACAATCCTGGAAACTATGATTACTAAAAGGATTGACAATCTTGCTCCACAACGTTTTATTATTGGCAGAACTAAGAACCACGGTTCATTAAAACAGAAAGTGCACTACGATCACTAACTATGTCATGTAATTGATGGTGACAAAACACATTATTCTATCAAATAATTTATGCCTGAGCTGAGTGTGATATATAATAATAATTATGATTCTAAAGGTAGGTATATTTTCGATTCGTCACAAGAAGAGCACGAACAGTTTAAAAAGGGAGGGAAAAGCATAACATTAGGGGTTAATATTCAGTAATGTTTGGATGAAAGCGTGCATTTGATTGGTGGAACATGGGTTTTTTTCCTTTGGTAAAACGAAATAAATTTATTACTCAGGCAGATGAGACGGTTGAATAAATGTTACATAGCTTTTACTGACAAATGTGAACAAAGCAAAGCAGAATAGAAGCCTGATTTATCGTCTAGAAATCAAAATACGATCTCTTACACATTTTCTAATGAATGATGGAAGCTGTCCAATGAACAACAACATCACATATGGCAACAAAAAATCCGGAAAAGAACGGAAAGCTCAGAATGTTCAAAGTCTTAAATGAGGAAAAGAAATTATGTATAAGCAATTTCAAAAGCTTTTAAATCATTAGCAAAGAATATTCAAGCCCGTAATTTTACTTTTAAAGGGATTGTATTTGTTTTTCATAGCTTTACGGAAATTGCCGACTTCCAGGCATATGGCGAACATGCACCAGTTCCAACCGGTTTACAACTTTGGGTGTTTTCTTCAGAATTTGGACTGCTTCTCAAGACAACAGACGTGTAGGTAAGTGAGTTCTCAAAATTGACTGAGAGTACATCAGATTAGGCTAGCTGAGTTCGCAAACCATGATACAGGATGATTCTGAGAAAGTTCTGATGGGCGCCGCCATCTTTGGGTGATTTAGTCAACAGCGGAAGTATTGGTAGGCAGTGAGATAACTCAGAGAGTCAGAAAGACGGGGCAACAGCCATGCGGGTCATGTGACCCTCCCGCGAGTTGTAAACACATGAGGGACGAAGAAATCGACTGAGATGGACCAATTTAGCCAATTGTTCCCTATTGCTTGCCTCCTGGGAAATTGGTGATCAGATGAATTATCAGCATGAAAAGCCCTTCCAAATCCTTAACCTCTTATACAGCCCTCCATCCCCTTAAAACCTTAATATTGGAATCGGGGAAACTGAAATGAAATCCAGAAATGTTATGACTCCTGTTAGTGTCATAAAACTTATAAACAGTGTCAGTGATCAGACGGAAAGTGGAACTTGAAAAAAGCTCAGGGCTCGGTGATTTTGACACGGATATAGTCTAGTCTAAGTGTCGCGAGGAAGTTCTTAATTAAAATCTAAAGACCATGCCTTAGCCTCAGGCATTTCTGCACAGACATACACTTACACTCATACAGTGCAGTCTCCAAGTCTTGAGACTAATATTAATAACAGGCGGGGAAAATTGTAAATTTTTAGGGGGATTTTCAATTTTTCTCAAGTAATAACACACTTCAGGAATTAGAGTGCATGAAAGAAAGGGAGATTGGTGCGCGTTAGTGTATTATTAGGGATGCTTTTGAAATTTAAGGGACAAATCGGGCGGTTTAAATTAATAGATCTAGTATGATCTGGAGAAAACATTGCACATGGATGCGGAAAATAGGAGGCAAGAGGAATTCCAATTTATGCCCTTCACACATTTGCAAGTACATTGAACTTTTGTTGTTGTTGTTGTGGTTTATTAGCATGATATGAGGAGTGTCTGTGCGCCTAAGTGTATTCTTAGCTTTCACAGGTCTCCCAGAATCTATTTCAAAAGATGGAATCAAATAAAATTTTTGATTGAAGATGGGACTAATGGGAGTCGTTCTAGAACAGCAACGATATTATTAGGAAAGAAGTTGCCCAGATGTGCCAATGTCGGTCATGCGCAGACACAGGACTACTGGCACTGGCTGTAACCATGAGGATTGCAATTTTATATCCTTCACAAGAATTCTAATGACTGACTAATGACCAATTCATTAACCCTTTCGTGACGGAAGGTATCTTGGTGATTCAATTTTCCCATATTTTTGCTAGAAAATTGTAAGGAGCATCAGTGAATTTAGAGGTCTGTCAATACACGAGGAATTTTCACTTCCAGTGTACTCCAAAGTATAAAAAAGTATATATTTTTTTGACGGATAATGAATGGCCTTTCACATAATAACGTTCAATAAATAATAATAAAGTTCAAAAACTTGATGAGGGCTCCATCGTGAACAGCACGCCGGTTGTATACAGGAACAAAGAAAAGCAAAATTCAGGTTCCGCTTACGCTTCCTTCCGATAAACTTTCGATACAGAAGAGGTGTATTCTTACTGAAAAAATATCGCTGAATACTATTCTGAAGTCGATTTGGCTCTAATTATTTGCTATGATTAGTGAAAATGCGAGAAAAATATGACGTACCACGTACGTCCAAACAGCATCTTGGCACAATTAACAAAGAGCAAAAAATGACGTACGCTGTACGTCATATGGGTCATGAAGGGGTTAATCCAAGCCAAAAGCCTACTTTTGAGATGTCCAACTGGAGAAAGGAACCAGTGGAAATTTTGCTCATCATGACATCATCAAAATGGTGTTTTTTTACTAGTATTTGTATACTAGTAGCACTTGTGAATTTTTCCTTAAGGTTCAGGGTGGATCCCCACACAGTCCAATATATAGTTCAACCTCACAAATTTTCTCTTGTTATGACTGGTGGCTTGCCGTGCTCAGGATGTTGAGTTGGAGCCTTGGTTTTTTGGGGGTTTTTTTTGCTACAGTCTGTTACAGTAAGACCACTTGTGACAGATCCATTCTTAATAGGTTATGTTCCTCTTTATGAAATTGTTTATTTTACTCAAACTGGAACCACTGCTTCTGAGCAGTGTTCTCCCCGAAATGTAACTATGAGTCATGTCAAATGTATTCACCAATATTTGAAGTATCATTGACTAATGATATGGAATTTCAAGCATTGACACTTTGTGTCTCATGGGCAGTGACATAGATACCTGTCAATATAAAAATAAAATCTTAGTTCATGAACACATTAGGAATTACAGTTAAGAGTTTTTTGCTTCCACAAAACAAGTGATTGGATTTTTATGTTTATAAGTTAACAGAAGAATGGAGACTTTCATAATGTGATTTGCTCTTTCAGGTTATTTCCATGTTTAGCGACAAAGAATGAGAATGGCAACATTGACCGAACAGGCAGAAAAACTACTGGACTTCAACCAGAAGCTTGACATTCAGCTTCTTGATAACATTGTATCATGCATGTACACAGCAGATGGCCAGCAGGTAATTGTTGGTAATTCTTAAATATATCAAACATTGAATGATGTGCTGTGCCCTCAACTGACAGTGTTAGCAGCCGTCCCATTCTGGGTTTTTTGGGGCATTTTGATTGGTGAAGCTGATACCAACTCCCATACAAGACTACGGTTGTTAAATGTAATTTTACTTTCTTTAGTAATATTCTTGAGGGATTTCGGGGGAGAGAGAGCAGGACTGCTCTCTTTACTGCTTTTTGACTTTTGTGCAGGGATATATTTTTAAGTACAGATTAAATCATATAATCACAGACTTCTTTGGGTTTGTATTAACCTTTTTTTTCCCTTTTGGAGCAGCAGCGTATGGCCCAAGAAGTCTTAACAACTCTCAAGGAACATCCAGATGCCTGGACCAGGGTTGACACTATTCTGGAGTTTTCCAATAACCAACAAACCAAGTACTACGCTCTTCAGATTTTAGAAAATGTTATCAAAACACGATGGAAGGTCTTGCCGCGAGCGCAGTGCGAAGGTTAGACAAAGCTCATCTATATTTTGATGATACTGCTTCTGTTTTTTTGTAATGTCCATGCTCTCTGTAAGACAGTTTGGTATGGGATGTGGGGTTCAGTCATATCCTTGGCATTATGTGTCAGGTGGTCCTTTTCTTCAGTAAAGGTGATGGTTATATGGTTGTAAATGGCCTCCTTAATTGACCCAGACTGTCTTCCTTTTTCTCTTATTTCTTCTCACTCTGGTGTACTTTGAAGCATTCAGACACTTAAATGATATCATGCTTTTGCTTGACAACCCTGAAAACATTCAGTATAGGTGTGACCAAACTTGCTGGGACCAGACATATATTATGACATTGCAGACTTTCCAGTTGTAGATGGCAGCTTTTTTTTTGTGTGTTTTGCTGTGTGGAAACTTCTTGAATTTCTTGCTGATTTTTAAATTCCACTGTATTGAAGAGCAGGTCTTCATAGAGAAAGTTTGTATCATATAGAGAAAGTTAGGTGAGGCTTTAGTAACATTTCAGATCACATGGTTTTCACATAAGTATTTCAGATTAATTTAATTACCCTACAGTATATAGAAAGACTCAAAAATGTTATGATTGTAATTGGGTTTATGTTCATTTCAGGCATAAAAAAGTACATTGTGGGTCTGATAATCAAAACATCATCAGATGCAGCTCTGCTGGAGCGGGAGAAGGTTTATGTGGGGAAGCTGAACATGATTCTTGTACAGGTAGGCTTGTGACTATGTATTAAAATTCATTTGATCCCAAAGCATTACATAGGATTGCTACTGTGTTTAAAGCAGCAGTGTGACTGTTCTGCGGAAATCTGCATAACCCAACCTGAAGGTTTCCTTGGACTGCTGTTATAACTCGTGGAAGTCTGAAAATCAGTTCTCGGTGAAATGTATTGAAAACCAAAAAATTGTGAAAAGAATCCCAGGTTTTATAAAGATAGCTCCCTTTAAAAACTTTATCTACATGATGATGAAGTAAAATTGTGGCATTAGCTCCTAGACAAAGATTTTTCATGAATGTGGTGTGGAAACACTATGGAAATCAGAATGGATGGACAGAAAATCAGATCATAGCTATTTTAATGAAGTTATAAGAAAGCTGACCAACCCTGGTTTGGCTTATTGTTTGTTGTACCAACAGGAGATCAACATTCATATCAGAATACCAACCAGCATTGGGATTTTACCCAAATCAATCCCATTAATAATCAGAACCAGTTCCTCATCTGTCCCATCAGACCAGCAAAGGAACAAGACATTACCTCTTCTGTCATTCTCACTGGCAACAAACTGAATAAAAACTCGGAAGCGTTTGTCAATATGAAATGCATGTTACATAGTTACTCTTCATATTAGCACTTCACATAGGAGCCAGGAGTGCTCTTTTTTTAATGGGTTTAACCTCGGCATTCCGATGCTAGCTTTCCTCTAAAATGGTGATAACAGAATGCCATAGAGCTGGTGAAAATCAGAATGGATGGACAGAAAATCAGATCATAGCCATTTTAATGAAGTTATAAGAAAGCTGACCAACCCTGGTTTGGCTTATTGTTTGCTGTATGAACAGGAGATCAACATTTATATCAGAATACCAACCAGCATTGGGATTTTACCCAAATCAATCCCATTAATAATCAGAACCAGTTCCTCATCTGTCCCATCAGACCAGCAAAGGAACAAGACATTACCTCTTCTGTCATTCTCACTGGCAACAAACTGAATAAAAACTCTGAAGTGTTTGTCAATATGAAATGCATGTTATATAGTTACTCTTCATATCAGCACTTCACATAGGAGCCGGGAGTGCTCTTTGTTTAATGGGTTTAACCTCGGCATTCCGATGCTGGCTTTCCTCTAAAATGGTGATAACAGAATGCCATAGACTGATAGAGCTGTTGGAACTTGTGAACTGTTTGTTAAGTGGCATTTGTTTCCAGATTTTTCTGTTACACTGATATTCATATATGCTTTTCAGATTCTGAAATATGAGTGGCCGCGCAATTGGCCTACCTTCATCAGTGACATTATTGGTGCTAGCAAAACAAATGAATCTCTCTGCCAGAACAATATGGCTATTCTGAAACTCCTGAGGTAAGTCTGAAAGAAGATATCTTTTAAAATTAAAGTACTGCATCCCATTCCCAGTTGAAAACTGGAATAGAGGATTGCATTTGCACATGGTACATTATCTTTTCTGCCACTCAGCAGGCGTAAATTCAGGAGTGGGTGAACTTTTTGACTTTGCTTGCAAAATTTCAGGACTGTCAAGGTTCAACCCCTGCCCCTAACTCAACTGACTTGGGAGAGTCCTGTGACACTGCCATTAAATCATGCTTCAATTTCAAATCTTAACGTAAGGCAAACTTTGGCTGCCTGACACTGGTACATTTGACTGTTTAACCTCCAGGACATTCCTGCCTAATGCTGGGTTTAGGAAAAGAGGAAACACCACTGGAGAAAATTTCTAGACAGTGAAAAAGCCTAGGGATTGACCAAATTTCTGTCCCTGCTGAAAATTGCATTTGAAACCCCCAAGATTTGCACAAAGAATTGTAAAATTTGCATGCAAAGAGTGGGAAAATTTGCAAATATTCCTAAAATTTGCGCTACAACACATGAAATTTGCAGGCTCAAGATAATATCAAACAATGGATTCTAAAGAAAACAATTTAAACATACACTAAACCTGTAAAATAACAAATGTAAAAAGATCTAGTCTATACACTATAACACATTTCAAAAGATTATCTCTGTCTGCAAAATAATGATACTTAAATGAGAAATGTCCTGATATTTCCTTGTATCAATAAGTGAGATTCAAATTATGTGGACCAAAAAAAAAAAAAAACGCTTTGACAGTTTTTGGAGACTCAAATCCTCTCTCTAACCAGCATTTTCACCCACATTTCAATGAATCTGTGTTATTGCTACTCGAAGTAGGGATACTCTTGGGGACAATAACTATTATTTGGTTAGACTTCACACGGTCATCATTTGGGTAAATGCATCAGGGTGTCTCTCATGCCCACTCTAGCCACACATCAATCTCTGCCTGCTTCTTCTTGTAGTTCTCAGCCCCATGTGACCCATGACCCCTAAACACATTCTTGGACAATGTATTCATGTGTCATTGCTGTGAGTCAATGTCCACGCTCGACTCTGCTCTATCAAAGCACAAGTTTCCCACTTATCATTATCATAGCTGCCAGTATCTGGCCCTAATTCTTCAAGCAAATCAGAGTCCTGACGATTAGTATCACGATCACCAAGGCCCGACGTAACAAAAATTCACACCAGTGGTGAAATCCAACACAGTTTTGTTTACATCTCAAAGGTTCAATGGAATGATGTCCTTTGCATGGCAATTACTTTGTTAGCTTTGTAACTTCATTATATCACCATGTCGCAGTATTTGGTACTCAGGTACTGTACCATTGCGGTATTGGAGTGTGACCGATGTGGAGTTTTAGAAATGAAATATAGATTATAGATGCTGTATTTCCGTTAAAGTTATATTGCGACCGTAGCAGAAAATGTCTAAATTTGTAAAAGTTTGCAAAATTGCAGCAAAGTCTAAAAAATGCAGAAATTTGCGACCGTTTGTGAATTTCACACGCCGGGGGGAGAGAGAGAGTAATTTTTCAACCTAAGCTCTAGACAAGAGTGTCATGTGATGCGTGTTGGGTGCTATGATTTTCTCAAGTCTCACTGTTGTTTAAGCATTTAAAGATCATCCAGTTGTCAATATCTGTCACAGTATTAAGTTGTTGTTGGTTCAATGAAAATTCTTCGTAGTGCCATGTGCATGCAATCCTTTATTAGTAGACTAGTGGATCATTTCATATTATTTTTATCATTTTATTTAAGGAATCAGAATGACTTGTTCACATCAGTAAATAAATTTATGAGTCTCATGTATTGGAGCTAGTTCAAATGTGCGGATACATTCTGATACCAAGATTTAGTACTGTGTTATGTTTTACAGAAATTTAGTTATTGTATTACACATAAACAGACTAAGATGGAATCACCCACATAATTTTGCATAATGATGGGGCTGGGGCATGTTGACATCCAGTTCTGATAAACCATTCGGCATTTGTAAGCACTTTTATGCATTTTTTGTTGGGTTTTTTTTTCCCCGTTTTAAGAAATATACAAAAAACATGAAATCGCAACACACTGAGACAGTGGTCTTTGTTTTGCACAAGCAAACACACAAATAAGCAGCACACTTTACCTGCCTTCGGAGGCATTCTTGGGCACCAAAGCAAGTTATACTCACCAGATTAAGATCTTTGGTGGGCATTTGTGAGTAAGAAAAGGACCCATACTTTTTCATATTTATCAACACCATCTCCAAGCCTTTTGTGGGTACTTGCATGCACCCCACTTTAAGATGGTAATATACAGGGTGTTGATAATGTACTGCTCTGCAAATTTATCCAAAGGTAGTCATAACAACTGTCTGGAAGAATTATAGAAGCTGATTAGCACTAAATATAGTGTGCTTCAGGTGGAGAAAAAAAAACATATCCCATGAAATATCTACTACAGACAAAATTACAAGAATATGTTATAGATTGTTTTTGTTTTGTTGAATCAGCACATGGCGCTTACCTCAGTACTGATAACAGTACTGCCTTGGACCTGTTTCCACTGGTTTAGCTTTGTTACTCTGCCAGATTATGAGCAACTACTGGCATTGACAGACATGAATCTGAAGATAAAAGATACTTGTTGGTTGCCTTATTTTTTTTTTTTTTGTTAATTCACACAGTGGATAAAAAAATTTTAAGATCATCCGGTGATCACTATCAGTTATACTATTTTGTCACTATCACAACTACTCATGTGATGCCAACACCATCAAGCCATTATCAAAACAATATGCCCTGCGTATTATTCATGGGTCATTTCCCTTTTTTTTATAATCACAGAGTACCTGCAAATTTTCAGGCTTGTGTAAAGCAAATACCAAACCACACCTACTGCTACATACATTTATATTGCTCTTCTGTCAGTAATGATTGTATGCGTGATATGCATCATGATAAGAAAACCGAGCAATTAAACTGAGAAAAGCGAAGCAGTTTATGACACCAGACCTCTTAAAAAATCATCAGACTTCAAGAGTTTGGCCTCCTAATGCCATCTTGCCTGCAGACATCACAATAGGTAGTAATGTCATCTTCATGGACACCAATTTAAAACATGAGACAAATCGTTCAGATGTGGAAAGATCCATTTTCTTTCAGTTTAGGGACAGACAAGGCATGGTGCTGATTAAAAAAGGGGCATCTCAGTGAATTTATGACTCACACAGGAAATTTGAGAGAAATTGTTAGATAATAAACTCACAATACTCACATAACTCTGTATAAAATTATGTAATTTTTTTTTCTTAATAGATTAGTTATAGAGGTCTTTCATAAGCCTTTTCATTCTTTCCTGATTCTTATCACTCTTATCAAATTACCATTATTGTAAACAGGAGAGTGTAGATGGATGGATATGTACACAAGAGTTGATCCCTTGCATGCAAAGACAATGGTATTTTTTTTTTTTTATGAATCAAATGAACATGTGGTGTACCCTATAACTTGCAGTCTTTTCATTTAGTGTTCTCTTGCAGTTTTGGAATGTTGTCTTTGTCAGTTGCCATTTTCAACATTTTGATTTTTTTCCAGTGAAGAGGTGTTTGACTTCTCCAGTGGCCAGATGACCCAAGCCAAAGCAAAGCATTTGAAAGACACTATGTGCAGTGAATTTTCACAAATCTTCCAACTCTGTCAGTTTGTGATGGTAAGTTCACTGCCTTACATTGCAGCCAGATGCTTATTTTTAGAACTGAAAAAAAAAAAATGGACTTCTAAAACAGGTTATGCTTTTGGCTGCTTGATGGAAGTCTTTCATTTTGCCTTGATCCTTTCTGTGTGCTTTAATAAGTTTCAGCGACTATGTTATTAGAACTTGAAACACCAACTTACTGCTTAAAGTGATAAGCATGGACACTTCTCACCTCAGTGTTTATTCAAACTTCATAGAAGTAATGTTTTTATAAATGCTTGTATTGTCCATTCTCTCATCACCCCTCTTTTTCATTCTCCAGGATAACAGCCAAAATGCCCCACTTGTAGGGGCCACCCTTGAAACATTACTGAGATTCTTGAACTGGATTCCTCTGGGTTACATCTTTGAAACCAAACTTATCACCACACTCATATACAAGGTGAGCTAGATTCGCAGTTCTGTTTGGAAACGCACAGTGGACATCTGAACCATCTAAGGCCATGTGATAGTGCCTTCTCGAGGGATGCCACTCCACAAACTTGTGGAGGTCCTTACAAGTGTCCATCCGAATGTGACGATGGTTCAGAATGTGTTAGCTATTCAGACTCAGGATCGCAGAATATCTGATCTCATTCATTGCATTCAAGTGTTCAAATGATTTTCATTGAAGCTGTTACTGTTAATATCAAATCATTGTTTATCATCATCAAAGATATTTATTTTCTTGACTTCATAAGATTTAACACCATTGAACGTATCATTTTCATTGACAGTGATAATGAGATTTAAAGAACAAGCTATTCATTTTTGTTGAGAATATGAGAGATATCTCTGTTCTAAATCATGTATAACAAGTTTGTAAGAATTATGTATAAACTTAGGTTTTGCTCCACATATGCAGGAAAATATTAACATGAGGCTGCAAACTTGCATATTTTGAACTCCCGTCTGATGGACACCATATATCTTACATTACTATTTCCTTTCAGTTTCTCAATGTTCCCATGTTCAGAAACATCACAATGAAGTGTCTCACAGAAATTGGTAAGCATTTGTTATAAAACGTTTCCAGTCCGGTGAAGTGAATGCATCCAGTGTTTTGCATGCAGCTGGTTTCTCCTCATTAGTTACAGTTGTGCATTCACGTTGAAAGGTCTTGTATGTTACTTGCTTATATCACAACTCAAGACCATTCTCTTCCTTATTATCACAACTAATGAACCATTCTCAGATGGTGGTATGAAGTGTCACATGATAAATTTTAATAGTCTAAAGTTGGTGCATGTTTTGCTTGGATTTTTGTGTTCTAGTTTTAAGAAAGAGATGACTAAGAAGATATTTTAACAGAATGAGCATCTTCACAGACAAATGACATTGCAGACTGATGACATTAGACTAATCTCAAGAATGGGATCTGAGAACAAAAGTGGGCTACATGAAATCCAAAACTTGCAGAACGAGAGACACCCACAGAACTTCATGCTAATGCTTTTCTTTCTTCAATATTTTCTGCTAACATCAGCACATCGAATAGGAGAAAGATCACTTGTTTAGAGCTGAATGGGATTGCTTATCCTGTCATAAAAAAAAAAAAGGAGTGGGCAAACTTATAATAAACTGATATCATTTCATCATTATAGGGTTATTATTGTCATGAACCAACTGTAAATGACTACCATTTGAGAATGGCCATAAAGTCAGCTATAACCTTATGTTTATCTATTTTATTTTCTTTTTCATGGGTCTTCTTGGTGTTGCACTGACTTTAGCAGAGATTCGAAAATTGAGTAAAATTCCACATTTCTACATATTAAACAAATAGGTTTTGGAATGTGTACACTGTTTTTCCAACTTATGGATGACTTCTCAGGAAATATTAACTGATCAAAGAAGCAATTCTTGTATGAAAGATCCTAAATTCTTTTGCAATGTTTCTGTGTTTTGCTTATGTGTACAAATTGTTTCTGTTGGTCAGATAATCTCTGTTTCCTCCTTTTTCGCTCACATTTGAACCTTGGTTGTGTTTTCTCTTTTCACATTTTTAGCTGGTGTTCAGGCGTCACAGGCTTATGATGAACAGTTTCTGCAGCTCTTCACACTGGGAATGAATCAGTTAAAACAGGTACATGATATTTTTGTGCATGAACATTTTATCATATGTCAAAGCTCAAAGCTTAAGAGTGGATGCCTAATTTCATTAATACTCAGTTAGGTTTAATTATACTGCAATGACAGGAGCTTAGAGGCACAGCCCTCTTGTCTGAAGGTTGTTATGCAGATAACATGGTGCATTTTTTTCCATTAAAGGGGATGATTTTGAAGCAATTGTTATTTGTAATGCACTTGTGTTATTTCATTTTACGCCATAGTGCATTCTTTATCCCTTGTAATTGTGTGTCTCGACAGAAGATTTAAAAAAACAACAAAAAATGAATATGCATAGAGAGGTGGTATCTGAGAGATGCTGGTGAAGTCTGTCAGATGGCTGGTGCTGTCAAAAAAAAAAAAAAAATTTGTTGTATAGTTATCACCTGGATTGGAGAAAATGCATTATATAGATTCAGTACTTTGGTGTGCAATTTTGCTTGGGGTGAGTTGCACGCCATGTTTTCTACATTACCACCTCCTCAATGAGTACTTTATGAAGGATGGAACAGAAAGATTGGGACCTCATAGTCCATCACTCATCCTGGCTTCACTTCCTATATCTTGTTAGCTCAAGAGCATTTTATCAAGAAGGTATTCAGAGTGAAAATACATGTTTGGGTGCTGCGTACACCTCTTCATGCTGTAAAAACATTTTGGGAGTGGTAAAGTTTTGATCTGACATGTGGCTAGATTTATTAATGGTAAGATTAGTAACAGCTGATAAGTGACAGGTTTGTGCTTGTTCATGCTTGCATTTCTGTATGCTTCAAATTGCAGATGCTTCCCTTGGACACCAACATCAAAGAAGCATATCAAGGGGGTACAGATGATGAACAGAATTTCATACAGAACCTCAGTCTCTTCTTGTGCACCTACCTCAAGGAACATGCTCAGCTTGTTGAAAAGAAACAGGAACTTCATCCACTTCTCATGGAGGTTTGTACCTTGTTGCATTGCAGTTGTATGAGATGTGTGATTGTGCAGTGTTGATACTCTCTTGTTGGCACATTAATCTTACATTTATCCTTAATGCTCCACTATTATGGACAGTAACATACACCTCACATTGATTGTTGTATAGGGATTTATTCACCATTGTGGGGTTTACTGTAAAAGAGCACATAGATAAAAAAAAAAGGCGCTGAAGAGCTAGTTTTTCACTTCTGGAGAGAGATTTAGAAACATCAGCAAGAACCTGAATAGTTAATGTCAAGCACATTGTGGGATCCATCATTGTAAGTTAGTGAATGGAGTCTTCTGCTTTTCTCTGAGGTTTACGGTACAGGTACATTGGAGCATACCATCCCATCCACACTAATACATTAATTTTACAAGGTAATGTTTCTTACCAAAAAGAGATAATTAGTACGTTTTCTTTTCCTGTAGCAATTTTGGTCTAAGAAAAACTTACAGTAGTCAGCACTGACTCAGATTTTGCCACTTTATTTATATACATTAATTTAGTTCACAAGGTCATTCCATGCACATGTCAGTCAAGTTCTTTTAGTAGTTTTAGAGGGATTATTTTGCTATTACAGTGTGATTCAGAAAATAGCTGATGGATGATCCTAAGATATTGCCTACAGGTACAACAAATAAGTATAACGTAGGCAAATATGCTTCAAATAGGGCTTAAACCTCAGAAATTTGAAAAAAAATATTGTACTGATGCATGCAGTTGAGAAGGGGTTTCATGCCAAGTTCGAAGAGGCTCACCTGGAAAGAGGGGGTTTCGAAATTATCCAAGTCCCTCCTTATTTAATTGCTGACACACAAATAGGAATTTAACTTAGGCTGCTGCATTTCATTTAAACCACATGAACTTTTATCTGAGGCATCGCACTAAGGTTTAATCACTGCATGTTTATTGCCCTGAATTATGGCCTTTGTATTATTCAGTATAGTGATTTATGGTTTTATCCTTTTCATTTTTCATTTCAGGCCTTGCACTATCTCATCCTCATTTCTCATGTTGAAGAAGTAGAAATCTTCAAAATTTGCCTGGAATACTGGAGCTCCCTCGCCTCTGACCTGTACAGGGAAAATCCCTTTTCTGACTCTTCATCACCACCCCTCATCTTCTCACCAATGCGCTCACAGAACCAGGAAATGCCTGTACGCAGACAGCTCTACAATCCGGTGCTCTCTAAGGTAGACATTTACTCGGAATGTTTTGCATGCTTTGATTTTATATCTTAGTGTTACTTCTGTGGATGTGTGCCTAATTTTCCTTTTGACAGATGAGGTGTGAATGGTATTGCAGCTATTTTTCGTTTTATCAGTTTATGATACAAACTGCATTTTCATTTTCGTATGATTTTCATCAAGTCTTGAGGGTTGTGATGTAGATCTATGAAAATGGACTTTTAACACATAAATGAGAGAAGACATGTTTTGTTCTTTGATTGTAAGATTATTAAGTATGGCAACAGAGGAACATACTTGCAGGCCTTGTTTCCATAGCAGCTTCTCCTATTTCTGGCCAACTGTTGCCACTATTTTACATGTTTCTATTCCTGATCTGTACACCCTTATGGTGGTTGCCCTGTAGTTATTCGTCTGAATCAGAAGCATAATTCAAAATATACCATATTTGAATTCTGTTGTTTCAGGTTCGGTTGGTCATGATTTCTCGTATGGCTAAACCAGAGGAAGTGTTGGTGGTAGAGAATGACCAGGGAGAAGTTGTGCGCGAGTTCATGAAGGACACAGACTCGATCAACCTGTACAAAAACATGAGAGAAACTTTAGGTACCATAATTGTATAACAGATTTAGTCTTTGTCATTGTTAAAAATCATACGGGGTGCAGCAGTGGTCATGTAGAATAATATATGATAATCACTGATTTTTAATTTAAAACTTTCATTACAATTATTTGATTTGTTTTTGCCAGAGAATTTCTTATCAATATTCCATCATGCTTGTAATGTGGGACAATCCTTGCACATCACAAGCTTAGCTTAATTTAAACATCTGGTGTGTGTGTGACACTGTGATACACCAATATTTTTGCTTTGATTCTTTTAAGGTCATTTAAATTTAGTTGTCTTTTAAAGTCAGGTTTTGCTTACTAGTAATGAAGTTTTGCCATTGTTTCTCTTTTCAGTATACCTTACCCATCTTGACTACACAGACACAGAGAACATTATGACAGAAAAACTGCACAATCAAGTAAATGGGACAGAGTGGTCCTGGAAAAATCTCAATACCGTGAGTATCATTTTCATTTTTATTTTTGGAAATATAAACATTGGTGAGGAGCATCTTCAGCACCCTCAGCATCATGTATCCTATGCTAATTATTTGAGTAAGCTCACAGGAAAATTTATAACCTTCATATTACATCTTGGATCAGAGTAAGGTAGAATGTTAAATATATTTCAAAGATTTTATTGTTTAATATATATCTGCAGCTTTATATCATAACATGGCTATTTCAGTCCCAGTAAGAAGTTGTGGAAATTTCATTACCACTCAAATGTCGGCATGTCTTGTCTTGATTTAGTTGTAAGTTTTGGCCTAGAATTTGTAATGTTAAACTGTAGAATGGAACAGTGCTTATTTCAAAATATATAACATTATGACCAGGAAACTGACACTGCTGTCTTCTTTGCAGATCTGTTGGGCTATTGGGTCCATCAGTGGTGCCATGCATGAAGATGATGAGAAAAGGTTCCTAGTCACTGTCATCAAAGTAAGTACCATGACTTTTTTTTGGGGGNGGGGGGGGGGGGGTCTACTTTAGATATGTGGATGCTGCCCATACCTGTTGAATTTTGTGTAATTTTAATCCAGGATACATGTGTGGAGGATTTTCAGATTTTCTGTCAGTGGAATTTATTTATGGTTTTATATGTAGTATCACTTAATGATTAGTAAAACTCAGAACCTGTGTAGATTTCTTCTATATGGAGTATTGTAGTTTTGCAATCTAGATATGGGATGATTGATGCCTTCACTATGAAGGAGCAACAGTGGGCTGGAAGGCATTCCACTTCTGTAAATGTTATATTTTTTCCAGAATTCTCTAATTTCACTTATGTAACCATGAAATGGTTTTTGAGAATTTGCCTGGGTTTGCTGATAATACCATGAAAGTGACAGAAATAATTGGAAGCACAACAAACTGCCCTTTCAATCTGATTTCTAAACGTTTTTTTTTTTTGTTTTTTGGGCTTGGGATAAAAGCTGTTGTTTAAAATAATATTACTTGCATTTTAGGATGACTAATCCTTGTTTCATATAACCTCGTGTGCTGCTTTCTTTTATCTTTCAGGATTTGTTGGGTTTATGCGAACAGAAGCGGGGCAAAGACAACAAAGCCATCATTGCTTCCAACATTATGTATGTAGTAGGACAATATCCAAGATTCTTGAGGGCCCACTGGAGATTCCTGAAGACAGTTGTCAACAAATTGTTTGAATTTATGCATGGTAAGTTTCCCATCAGCCACTTCAGTAACAGATGCTTGTTTACAACAGATGGCCAGCAAGTGAAGGGAATGTCGGATAAGAAATAACTTTTCCTTAAAGCTCTTCGTGTGATTAAACTAGGCCAGTGACACCATTTTTTTAATTTACCTTGCAGCTTTATTTTCCGATCAGTGCCCTTTTTTTTTCTTTTCAGCAACTGTAAGTATTATTCAGTTATTCATGCTTTCAGACCATCACAGATGCTGGATTGTTTGTCCTGGCTGGCTGATTTGGAAAGAAGACTTACCGTCTGACAAAATTGTACATATGATTAGATTTGGATATATTTGAATATACAGGTGGAAACTTGTTGATGAACAATAAGATTTTAAAGAGATATATGCGACTGTAAGTCTGTGATTTGTTCCCATGGTTCAGAAAAGGTAATTTATCCTCTCTCTACATAGCATGCTTACTGTACCCAAATATATTTGTTGCTCTTCTGTACCAGAACAGATAGCTAGGAAACTCTAACTTTGAAGAAGGTCATCATAAAAAAGCCCAATTAAAGCCCAGTTCACACATATGTCACATCCATAACACAGTAAGAAATACATGACTATATTCTTTGTGCCTGTTTATTTTATCACTTACTTTATTTCCCTTCTTCACTTTGTATAGAAACTCATGATGGTGTACAAGACATGGCTTGCGACACATTCATCAAGATAGCTCAGAAGTGTCGAAGGCACTTTGTACAGGTGCAAGTAGGGGAGGTTATGCCATTCATCGAGGAAATCCTCAATGGAATCAACACAATTATCTGTGATCTGCAGCCACAACAGGTTGGTTTACTTGAAAAATTTCCATACACAGATTTCCATTCGAAAGTAATTATTAAGGGATTATGGAAGATGAAGTTAACTTTGTAATGAAAATGATGAAATCAAAATCTTTGAACAAAGCAAATTGATAGTGTAACACAATGTTTTTGCATCAAACCTCTTATTGTGCTGAAGTTTTATGTTCCTTCTTTGGATGTATTTCCTGTTTCTGTGAAGGTGATGTCATTTAAATGGACAGCTACCTCTGTTTACATGTTGTTTTGCTTTAAATTTTGAATCTCAGTGTGGTGCACAAATTCTTATGCATGTCTTACTTTCCTTACAGGTGCACACCTTCTATGAAGCTGTGGGCCTGATGATTGGCGCCCAGGTAGACCAGGTGGCACAAGAACACCTCATAGAGAGATACATGCTCCTCCCTAATCAGGTATGTTTTTGGTTGCTTCTTTCGAGAAAAGTGCGTTGAAAGCTGAGAGAATTTCATCTTATTCAAGACATGATCTCTGACTTATATTTCATCCCTCTAAAGCTTTCCCTGATTTAAATGTTGGAGCCTGGAGCTTTCCAGCAGCTGTTACCCAAGATCGAAAACTATTTATTTGGCTTGCTTGCAAACTTAATATTTGTGCAGGACTTGTTATTGGCAAATAATTCTGAATTATTTCTTAGTTTTTATCAGCTCCATTGTATCTTGTTTTTAGGTGTGGGATGGCATCATCAACCAAGCCACCCACAATGTTCAGGTGTTGAAGGACCCTGAAGCTGTCAAACAATTGGCAAACATCCTCAAGACCAATGTCCGAGCATGCAAGGCACTGGGTCATCCATATGTTGTCCAGCTAGGCCGCATATACCTGGATATGCTAAATGTTTACAAGGTGAGATTATCTGGGAAACCATTCTAATTCTGAAATGAGAAAAATCTTTGTTGAATTGGCCTCTTCAGTTACACTGACAATAGTTTTTTTAGCAAGATGAAATAGACGTTAGTGCTGATGTATGTTGAATAATGAATGTGCTTAACAATGCTTTTCAATAAACTACAGAGCTGGTTAGGACATGTAAATTTTTGTCTTTTCACCATGCAGTTGAAATCCGTGTTAGCCCACAACTGATTTTTCAACATTGCATAACGTTACTCCCCTTCTCCGTAATATGTTTACCTTTCAGAGCTGCATGGTTAAGAAAAAAATAGCACCAGTGCCGCTCATCAATTAAAATTTATAACACTCTGCTTGGTTCAAAACGACCTTTCAAACAAAAATTAATCTGCATCGCCATCAAAACTTTGCATAGGAGAGTACTGCCACAACTCTTTCAGTATGCTTGCAAACTGACTTATCATTAATGAAGTTTATTCAGTCATTTTGATTTTGGTGTTTTACATTGATATAGGTCATGAGTGAAAACATTAGCAGCGCCATTGCCACCAATGGAGAAAGTGTTACCAAGCAGCCACTCATCCGATCAATGAGGACAGTGAAGAAGGAGACCCTGAAGTTAATATCGGGATGGGTCAACCGGTCCACGGATCCTCAAATGGTATGATTGATGCCTTCACTATGAAGCAGCAATAATTGGTGTCTTCACTTCGAAGCGGCTAATCTTGATGCCTTCACTTTGAAATGGCTAAAAGTGATGCTTCCCCTTCGAAGTGGTGTCCTTGATTTGTTGATAGCCATAAGCACAGACATCTGTCTCTGAGCTGTTCAGTTATGTGGCTGAATTAGGTGGGTATATTTTCATGTCAGAGATGCCACTTCTAATGCACTGCCCTGATTTCAGGGTCTTTGACTCCAGTTCCAAAATATCTTGTTTAAAATTTAGACTTTGGAAATATTGTGTTGTAAGCTAATAAATCTATGCAGTTAATCTCCCCCTCCAAAAGCCATTCATCTTTTTTTAGAAGGATGCACATTATGCCCCTGCCCCGAAGCATTGTGTGCTGATTAGAAAGAGAAAGTTTACACTTGAAGCTCTGCAACAGAAATAACAAAGCTCACCCAAATGTATAAGGAATCACATTTAGGCCTTTCCCCTCTCTGTTGCTTGGCAAAGCACTCAGCAGGAAAATGTATTTTATAGATTTAACAATACAATGATCCCTATAACTTCAGTGTCAACAAAGTCATTTTAACCCTTTATGGGTTTGTGGAAAAGAAATGATAGCAATATATGAATTTTCATTTTTTTAGTGAGTTTGGTGATCACACTTGCTATTATAGATCTATACAGAGATAGAAACAGAAAGCAAATAAACTTTTCGGCATTGAACACAAAAACGAAAGCCCCCTTTAAGACTTTCATGCATAATACACAGTACACTTTGTCCATAGGTACCTTAAGAGTCTTTAAGTGAAGAAGAGGCATGCATCTACATGAGTTAGTATGGCATCATACCTGCCAGTGTGTGTGACAAGGTGCATGAAAGTGTGTATAGAGGTGATGGAAGGGGTGGCATTGTTTATTTGAGAGATCTGCTCTGCTTTTTCCTCTTCTTTAGAGCAGGCTATCAGGATCTGTTTTAGAACTGAGTTTATCAGCTTGAGCACAGAAAAACACTCATTGTTCTTGCCATGCTTATTTATTGTATTGCTCTGCTTTCTTGTGAAATTCTGAGAAAGAGTAACAATTCACATTTCTAGTAGGGAAGACAGCACAGCAGCATACCACTGTTTGTGCTGGAAGCACCCAGTGCAAAATATGGATGGAAGAGTTTCCAGGTTTGTGCTTAACTGGGATTGAACTTAATAGCAGTTTCAAAAGGTTCCAAGGAAACTGTCACCTGTTGAAGTGGTATCACTGATATGTTACAGTGTTACATTGCGATAATACTGCAGTGATAAAGAATTGAAGGGGTTAGTTCATTATGTTGCCTGAGAATCAGCTGTTGTAACATTACATTGTATGTGGTTGGCTTATGCCTAGATAAATAAACTTGAAACTTGTGAAAATGTAAAATTCATTGGACTGTAGGTGTAAGGTTTGCAACCACTTCTTCTTTTTTTCCACTTGTAGAAGATAATTTTTTTTTCTTTTGTTTGATGGGTTTGGCCATTTAGGCAGTCTTGAAATAAGCTCTTTGATTATTATATTGCATGATGCAGGGATGCCGCTCTTCAGAGAATTCTCTGAAATCGGAGAATTTTGTTGAGCCTTAGAGATTGTTGAGTTAGAATAGAAATATTGAAAGCAAAATTGTGGTTTGTTTTTTTTTTT
>JAWQUT010000071.1:328272-377716 GCA_033807755.1 Ellobium chinense
GGGGGGTTCTTTACTTTATTATACTCTGCCTTTTGTTATTTTCTGACCCATTTACTTCCAAAATTAGTCTTATCAGGCTGACTTTGCATAAGAGTGTCCATCAGTCATCAAAAATACCCAGTGAAGTGGCAGTGAAATGATTGGTTGTCCCTCATTGTTTTTGCAGTATGTCGTGCCTCCTTCGTTTTTTGTAGATGTTGAGAATGTTTCGGTGTTATGGAGTTCATATATATATATCCATGAATGAAGGTTCATTTTTTGTGAGACTAAAGCTGTAGAGATATGCCAAAGACAATATGTGCCTGTCAATTTTTGTGCCTGACTTTGCACTTTTATCTTGAATCAGAGGCTTTATATATAAAAATTGATGAGTTGTGGCATGTCTCCAGTACTATTTGCCGTAACGATATAGAATTCTTGAGTGTAAATTATAGGTGTAAGCCTTCCCATCCTCTGTAATAATCATCTTTCATTTTTCTTTGTTCCATCAGGTCTGACAATGCAAGCCACCATTTTGGCATACATGTTCAACCTTGTGGAGCATGGCAAAATCACTGTTCAGCTCAGCCCAAACATGCCAGCAGCGCAGAATGTATTATATGTGCAAGAATTTCTTCTGTCTCTGCTGAAGACTGCCTTTCCTCATCTAAATGAGTAAGTTCTGATGCATTATAAACAAACCAGTTATATTACTAATTCTCTTATTTCGTAGATTCTTGAATAATATCAGATGAAGAGGATTCCAAATATTAAAAAAAACAACATGAAACAATATATCTGACAGCATCATTCTTGTTATGATCCAGTGCAGTCAGGTTTTTAGTCAGCTACAACCACCATCAGACATGAATGTGTTAGTAGTCTTCAGTTGTTCCAAAGAGCCATTGAGTGTACTGCAATTATTATAAAATTTGGAAGCAGTATTTCCTCTCAATGACAGTATTTGACATAAGAATTGAGACATTCGGAGAGGGGCATGGCGCATGAAGTCAACTGGTTCTGTTCAGATGGTAGTAAATCTGTGCATGCTGAGTCTTGAAATAAAGATCCAACATTGCTCCTGTTTATATAGTAGTTGGTATTGTGGGTTGATCAGTCTTGTTGCCTATCTTTTCCAACATTAATTTTTCAATTCATCATAAAACTTGTTTTGCTTGTGTCATGGTGCAGGGGAATCAGGCACCAGCAGTATTATTTCATCCCAGCGGGGGTGCCAAATGTTTCAGGCTGTTAATGTTACTTGAGAATGCCTTATTTCTTGCAGTCATACATTAAGTTCACTTTTTCCATTTTCAGGCAGCAAATCAAGATTTTCATTGAGGGCCTTTTCAGTTTTGACCAGGACTGCAATGCACTGAAGGAGCATTTGCGTGACTTTTTGGTACAAATAAGGGTAAGTTGTTTAGTAGTGTAGAAATGTGCATGCATAGCAGCTAATATGCAGACACCAGAAATTTGTATGATATGAAGTTGCTTGCCTTAATTGAATGCTGCTAGTGATTTTGTGAATACAGCTATACAGGGATGCCAGATTTCCGGATTTTTCGGCGTTTTTGAGCAGCGAGAAAGAAAATCCGGATATATCGGCATTTTGAGCAGCAGAGAAAAAAAAAACCAGCGTTATCCAGATAACATTCATGAAAATGAAATACGCGAAGGACGAAAAGCACGAAAGTCAGAAGTTAGATACAGTGTATTTTACAAACTTCCTGAATGCGCGTGCAGATGCCTCTAACAAGGTCAGAGGAATACTGGTGCTATATTTAGCACTCGAACTCACGGAAAGAGTAAACAGTGCACTCGGGCATCATTCAAGAAAAGACAGTGATGTAAAATCAACAGTCCTACTTAGAATCCATTGTTTTCCATAAATTATAATTTATTATTATAAATCTGATTACATCTGTAAGCTGAAAAAAGATGGATACGCGTGGTGCACACTGTGCAATAATAAACTATGGCACACCAGGAAATAAGGCACATACGCTCCATGCTCAGGGATGCCAATTTTCCGGATAAATCCGGATTGCAGGATTTTTCGACGTTTTTAGCGGCGGGAAAGAAAATCCGGATATTTCGGCGTTTTGAGCGACGGAGAAAAAAAATCCAGCGTTATCCGGATAACATTCATGAAAATGAAATACGCGAAGGACGAATCGCACGAAAACCGGAAGTATATATTTTACAAACTTCCGGAATGCGCGCGCGCACATGCCTCTAACGAGGTCAAAAGGATACTGGTGCTATATTTAGCACTAGACCTCATGGAAAGTGTAAACAGTGCACTCGGTCATCAATCAAGAAAGTACAATGATGTAAAATGAATAGATCTAGTCCTACTCAGAATCCATTGTGTTCTATAAATTATTTTTATTATTATAACTCTGTTTACATCCTTAATCTGAAAGAAGGTGGATACGCGTGGTGCACACTGTGCAATGATAAACTACTACGGCACACCGGGAAAGAAGGCATCCAAGCTCTACGCTTCAAGGAATGGTCACATCGTAACACTAAGAGTAGGATTCCGGCGAGTTTCAATGACATTAAAGAGAAAGAGAAGCAGCCAAGCTTTCAGCAGCTTTATAGTGAACTTGGGGTGAACCATTGAATCCAGCTCAGTCTGAACTCTGCAAGTCAAAGCACTACTCATTTGTGCATATTTTATCAGGATCAAATATGAAATGACAAATGTAAGTTATGGGTAATAAAGAGATAGTAAAAGTAAAATAATGTGCACCTTGTTTGTTTTTATACAACTATTCATCAAGGGAGATGTGTATTGCCTTTGAAGTAAATTTGTAGTGTAGATATGCGAGCATATTTACACAGTGGGTGTTTTGAGAGGAGGAAGGAGGAGTATTTCCATATATGTTGTTCAATCTTGAGAATTATAAGGGGTTGGAAATATATCTCCTTTGTGGTGAGAAATGCATAGACCTCTGCCGTTAAAACCATTATGTAGTTTTTTCGACCAACGTCACAGTTGCATCTTGACTTCTGTCTGGTGTACTTGGATGTAAAATGGTTGTCCATTTCTGTGTCTGTTTATTTGCTGTGAGCTTTAGCACTGGCCATTGTAAAACTTGTTTGTTGATGAGGCCAACAGGAAAGAAATGCAAGCGCATGCTTTCAGTGTGTGGCATTGATCGGGCTTTCAATTACTGAAATGAAGTGGCAAAATTGAAAATGCGGCTCAATTTTTGTGAAGATTGTGGTCACCTCTCAAAAACCTGAATCATCTAAGAATCTGCTGCTGCCATGATACCAATTTTTTTTTCACTAGTCATTGGAGTCTAATGCAAAAATAGCAAAGAACACAGCAGCCCCCAGCTAAAAACAACATATGTCAGATTAACTTTCAAAAACAGGAAGTCCACATAAGTGATATTGAAGCAGTGAGTAGACCATCACACACACATTTGGTGAAATGGAACAGGAAGAAAATTGAGAGAGCAAGTCATTTGTTGTTGTTTTGTTTTTTTTCCTTTTCGCTCACTGCTGTATTATGAATTTATAACACACTGCCTCACGCAGTTGAGGACATAACGTAGAATGTTTCACAGCAAGTAGGGACACAGAGATGGACCAACTTTTCTACTTTTGCCGATGTGTTTGTCTTTTCATCATCAGGAATTTGCTGGTGAAGACATGGATGACTTGTTCCTGGAAGAGAGAGAGCTTGCCATAAGAAATGCACAGGAGGATAAACGCAAGCAGCAATTGGCAGTGCCGGGCATTGTGGGACCTCATGAAGTGCCAGAAGAGATGCAGGACTGAGGAGAGAGAAAGTTGAAATAGTCATGGTGTTCACCCAGATGTATGCAAGATGGAAGTGGGTCAGCTTGTTTAGTTAGATGTGTGAAAGATGATGAACTTCTCCTCTAAACAGATGGGAGGATTTTGGTACAAAATATGTATGTAGAGACTATAAAGAACAGAGAGCATTGCCAGCAAGAATAATTGTGAGGTTGTATGGGTAATGATTAAGTTATTGAATGAGTGAGACATGTAGGTATGAGAAAAGGCCACACCATGAGAAAACACTCTTTGTCTAGGGTTTATTTAGTTTTCAGAAGAAAAAAAAGTTGGATCAATTTTGGCTTTTGTTTGTGATATTTATTTAGACTATTGATATGTTTAGGAGCATGGGACTGGTCTGTGGGGCGAGGATAATTCAGACATCCTAAACAGAGATGGTTTAATTTCTGTGTTGGCGATAGATAATTGGTGCTGTGGGCTTATGAATGCGGTATTTCCTCAATTACTGTTTGGACCATGCCTTGTTTTATGACCAAAGCTGTAGCACTGTTGCTAATAGTGCTACATTATTGTCTCACACATTCTAAACTGATAATCCACAGAATAATGGATGTCTTCTGGAAGTGCATGAAATGGTGTCCTGTATTTACACTCAGACACATTTACTATGAAAATCCTTAGTGTACAAGACAAGTAATGCTGTTTTCAAACATGCATGCCCTATTTTCTTATGTATTTTATTACTTTTGTTACCAAATGCGCCTAGTATTAATTTGGAAAACACCCTTATTGCGTGCGTTCTGAGATTCCAGTTTTTTTTCGTCTTTTTTTTTGTGTGTTTTTTTTAATTAACTAGTCTTTCTTTCACCTTAAGCAATCTATATCCCTGACTTGCTTCAAAGTTAGATAAAAGGCATGTAAACTTTGCTAAAGTTATAATAACTCCTTCATGCATCGTCTTAGTTATCTAGCTGAGAGGCATAACAAAACTATACAGCCATTGTCGTAGCATGGATAATGCTCAATGTGCTTCACAAGAGATAGTTCAGCTGGTACAGTCAGGTTTCTAACAAACAAGTGTGTTTGAGTATAAATCTATACTGGCTTTCAGTGAAGAATATGGCAGCTTTATGCTATGCGATGTTATGGCATGTGTCACACTTGAAGACATAAGTGGTTGCTTGATCCCCCTGAGGAAAGTCATATGATGAGCTCAGCTTTCCAGTATGGGATCAATTGCCCAGTCATTAATTGATATGTGACACCATTGTAATGGAGTGACAAAGCAAGCTGATTGACCCTCACAGACACATATGAGGAATACTGACCATGAGAAGCTCAGTGCGAAAGAGTATTGTGTGTGTTACCCTGACAACCATATTTTTTTTTTCTACACAAAAACCATGGTTTGAGCATTTGTTAAGTAATGGAAGCGGTGTTTGACAGGAGTGATTTAGTCTTTGGGGTGCAGGATTGAATGGAGAAATTCTTCAGATAATGCTTTCTACTTTATTTGTCCTTCCTTCTTTGGAAGTATTTCCCATGTTAACTCTACTGCTTTTAAAATCAGCACTGGTAGAAGATAGCCTGGAAATAAAATTTTACAGGGAACAGAAGATGTCTCTCGATGATGCGTGTTTAGTTGATTTTCATGGCATGAATTTTTGCCGTCTGACCAGATGAAGAGAGTGCTGCAGACTGAAAAACTTGCATAGTTGAGATAAATTTGTTGAAAGTAAGGCCTTCGTCGTCTGTTTTTGGATTGTCTTTTGTGTGTGTGTGGGCAGGGGATCATATACCACTCTGCTTTCTGCTGCTTTTGCACATACTTTTGTTGTGCCATCTCCAGTGGTAATTTTCATGCAGAAGTGAAAACCATTATGACTTACGACATTAGAGGTCATGATATGAAGCATACAAGCATGTGTTTAACCCAGAAAGCACATCTGGTGTAAACATACTACTGGGTAGTTCTTTTTTTTTTTTTCTATTCTGAGTCTGCAGTAAATGTATGTATGACTTGGCATCTTGATGCATATAGATTTACCCTTGAAATAAAAAAAAGTATAATTCAGTAACAAGATATAGGATCCAAGGATAAATGGATTATTGTAAGCATATCCAACAGAATAGTCAAGCTTTTTGATAGCTGGAAGTATCCATGTGAATTCAGTATATACATTCATGCCATACCCTGTTTATTAATGCCCGTATTTTATGAACACTAATTTGTGAGACTGCATTGTTCTGGAAAGAAGATAAAAAATGGTTGGTGAATGAAGATATTGATCTGATGCCTACTGTTAGTGCATTTTGTTTCCTTTGTATTACTGATGTGTGTACAGTACTGTAAATTGCATCATGTACAAAGTTTAAGATGCAGTGACAGTTCAGCCTTTGTAATCCAGAATGATCCATGATTCCATTTGATTGTAGAATGTGTAATAATGATTGAATGGGAACATTTTCTGTGAAGTGCTAAAGGCCACAGTGTTGGGTAAAAATATTTGGAAAGTGTTATCATATTAGAAGGGCACTCTAATATATATATTTTTTTTAATCTTTAGGCTAGATTCCATAAATTTTTCTGGCAAATTATGAGAAATGACAAAATGATTTTCAATCAGTTTTCTCCAGAATTGCTTTTCAGACATGGGAACATTTTCTCCAGAATTGCATCTTATTATCAAGTCAGGCCAGAAAAGATCAACTTGTCAGCAAATTGCCTGACTTTCAGAAATGCTGTTGATGAGATCAAGCCATAGCACATCTTCCTAAAAATTACACCATCCTCTATAAAGTTACTGATGAAACTTTTGACCAGGCAAGTGCATTAGCATTGATTCAGCATTAGTCTAAAAATGCTAGAGATTGGCCACTGTATTAGATATTAAATGTGAATGCCAACAGCGCTCTTTTAAGTCTTCAGTCTCTCTCCGGCTTCTGTGATAAGACAGAAATTTGCTCCTCAGGAACTTGTTTCAAGGGGCATTTAAATGCACCTTTGTTATTTGGAGTGCCTTTTCTAGATTCCAATGATAGGCTTGGGAAGGAGAGGGAAAGAGCTTGATGCATACTTGTGTGATGGAGGCTGGGATTGAAGAATAATGCAGTAGGAGCACATAGAAACTGCTCTTCAAGGTTGAATGGAAAAGGTGTAACTCCTACTGCTGTGAGTAATATTCAGAAAACTGTTGGAAGAGAGCAGTGCAAGTTCATTTCTGCTAACTAAACACACATCTCCACTTGCATTGATTGGCAAAGTAAAATAAGTATATTACCAAATTAAAATCTACAGTTCGTGTTATCATTGGGATCACAATTCCTCACAAAGCATAGTTTTGATAAAGGTGTTGTTTTTTTTTAATATATTGCATAGATGTTCCAGTGTGTCTTTTAGGGCATGTGCAGTCTTTAGGAAGCGTCCCCAGATGTGTCAAGGCTCTATGTGTATGTTCATGGAATGTTGAAATTGCATAATATTTCACTCGGTGTTGACTGATCTGGGTTTTTTTCTTAAATTTTAAATTGTTCTTATAAGTTTAATTTCTGATTTCTCAATTTTGTGTGTTTTAAAATTCCTCTTACCACATCTGGAATTAATGCAATAGGCAGATAACAACTGTGGTAATTGAATTTTTTCATGCCTTGCTTATTACTTTCCTCTCAAATCCTCTGTAAAGCTGGAGGATAATAGGCTTGAAAGCTTTGCTTTTCTTTTTTTTAACTTTCCTTATCAGTAAACAGGTTTGTGGTAGGTTATTATTTAGATACAAACTAATGCTCCTCTGGACCATCTAGCTTCATTTTTGTACATATAAAGGATCTTTCTTTCATTGTCTGTGTTCCTAAGTCTGGTCCATCACGATATAAATGTTATACATAAATAAACCCTCAACAGTCTCTCATTATTGTTGTAACTTATTTAAGATTTCAGTTGACTGTTAAATCAAGTTTCTGATTTGTTGAATAATTGTCTTTGACGCAATGCAACACAGAATGTTTTATGTTCCTTCTGGTTCCAAATGATGGTATGGTAGAATATGGATGAGCGACAAAGCATGGTATATTTCAAATGCATCCTGAGGTCCACATTTTCTGGGTTTTGAAGATTTACAATCACACAGAGAACCAAATAACAGTATTGCAAACTTTGTTCCATACCAATGCTTTGTTTTCATTCAGAATATAACCAACAATTTTGCATTTGTTGAGACAACTTTTTTAAAAAGTTCATTTGGTTATTTGCATTTTTAGTTTTTCTTATTCTGATTATGATTTTGTTTTCACATGATTTAGTAGCAGCAAAATGTAAATAGTCATTTGCCATCGCATTTATATTTTCTTCATTTATTGACAAACTAAAGGACTTCTAGTGGCAGGGTATAATGGAGGTTCTTGATATAAAACTCATGTCTTGGTGCAATTTTTTTAATAGAAAATTGTTGCTCATTATAGAAAGAAGTACCTCATCAAAATACTTTTTCTCTCCTCTTTACAGTCACTAGGAGTTCCTCATTAAAGCCTGGACTGTTATTTTTTTATTCAGAGGAGTTGAAACAGTTTTCTATCTCTGCTTTGATAAACTAGTTGCAGATTTATCTGTCTTCATTAAAGGTGCTGCATACAGATATTGTGGGGGTTCATGTGGGTCCTCAGCTATGTTTAATAAGTTCTTAATATTTCAAAGAAAGGACCGTCATGCCAATATGGGGGGGTGGGGGGAGGGGTGGAAGAAGTGTTTTTTGTTGTTTTGGGTTTTTTTTGTAGACTTTGACCAGTACATGATAACATAGAAAAATATGGAAAGATGAAAATGGTGTCATCCCATAATTTTCTGTTTACAGTGATTGGCAGTTTTATTATGAGGTTATGAACAGGAATGTTTTAGTTCCTGTGTTAAATGCATCCTTAACGTAAAGCTAATGTCATTCAGTTTGCTACTGATAGACCATGCAATTTCATGTTTTGTGGCAGACTTTTTTAAGAAAGAAATCTCATTTTGGCAATGCCGGAATTGATTAATTAAAAAGGGGGTCTGTATAAGGAATAGCTGCATGACTTTTATTAAATGTCAATATGCTGTTGAAGAAGAATATCAGCTGAACAGTGAGAAAGTAAATAAATCCTACATGAACAGTTATGTTTATTTACATTTGAATTTTTTGGTATTTACTATAAACAAATCTAATTACCAGCTGCTCAACAGTGCATAGGTGATTAATCCAGATTCAGACTAAACTTGTATTCACTTAACTTCTTGAAAACTTAAAGAAGATACTTCAGGAAACAAATGGAACGTTGTCCTAATATGATCAGGTCCTCGGGCTGTTGGCATCATTTGTTGAATTTACAGCTGCACCACTGATAATGAATGGTTAGTTCTCATGCTATACAGACCTAATTTAAAAAAATAATCAGCACCATTTGTCAGAGGGTGATCAAAATTAGTTTTCCTTAGCTTTTATAGATTTGCCATAGAACAAATAAGAGCCTGCTACATTTTTTTTCCTTCCTTCTCTTGCCCATGCTGTTTCTTTTACTAGTTTCAGAATTTGTGTCCTTCTGCTTCAGTAAATGGGTTGTTTGTTTCATTGCCCTAGCTAGACTACTTGCATTTCCATGCGTGAATGGGTAGGTTTGTAATTTTTTTTTTGGCACATGTGTATGTATGAAAAGTGTTGTGCTTAAATCTTAAAACTTGGAAATCTAAAGCCACTTTCATCATCATAACATTTAGTATGTCGGTCAACAATAATGACAACATAGGCCTCTGGTTGTCCTCGGTTATGAAATTGTCTCATGCATGTTTTTATATTTCATTTATATCTCATAAAGCAAACCTTTCATTTTGTTTCTCAGTACCATTATGTAAGAACAGCCATAAGTTATGTACAAATCACTCATTTCCTTATTTTGTACCTCTGTTTATATTTTCATCCTTTACATAAGTGAAGTCCCAAAGTACTATGTACTTTATCACTTCACAAGCCTCTTTTTTGACTCATGCAGCAAGAAGGAACTGTTTATTACTACAGTGGTTGTAATGTGCATCAGAGATATGATTCCATTCAATGTATTTGCTTGTTAAATTCATCATCATCTGTTCTTTACTTTTCCTCACTGTCAAATGATTTTTAACATGTTGCCCTTTTGAGTGGAAGAATAGCCTTTTTTTTTTTTTTTTAAATAAACAAAAACCAGTGCTATGTTCTTGTTTCACTGTTTGAATTTATGGACTGTCTTGCCTTTAATGTTTGTTGTGTTAGTAAAGCCTTGTTTGCATAAATCATCAGTTATATGTCCCCCTGAGTTCATTTGACTTGCCACAAATCACAAGAATGTCCATGGGAATTGCGGAGGCATCATTCATGTAATTTCTAACCCAAAACAGTAAAACTTACATGTGCTTATCAATGTGACAGATACTTGTAACAGATTTGAAAACTGGTTTGTTGATTGCAGATTAGTGACAATAGATGTTCTTGAAAACCTTGTGGTAGTGATGGCACATTCGCACATGTAGAAACATACTGCGAATACATCATAGTATAGTGCACTGAAAATTTTCTTACACAAACAGTACCTAATAACTACCACAAAACATAAGTTCAAAACATTTGTTTTTGTAAATGTAGATGTTTATTAAAGTCTTCTATAGTTATAAGTATATTAATTTCATGTTCATCCACAGTAAGAAAACAAAACATACAGTGGAGTCCACTTAAGATAAACTCGCTTAAGATAAAATCTCGGTTAAAATAAACTTTCCTCATGGTCCCGATTTTTGCCTTCTTTACCATTACCAATCAACGACTGGTTAATATAAACACCGACAACACAGCCTCCGCTTAAAATAAACCCTTCTTGTCAGCCTGCAAGTGTAAATCAGATGCGATTCATGCTAAAGTTACTAAAAAGTGGCTTTATAAGCCAAAGTCAAGCCCACACGCACTGCCTGCCGTCTTGATAGGACCATGTGTGTGGAGAGGGTTGGGTTGGGGCAGAGAGTGTAGGGTGGGAAGGGCGATGCTTCGTTTACCTTGTATTAGTCTAGTTAGTACACTCAGTCTCTGCATGCGAGGTCCACTTGAGATTAGCCTAGACTAGCCTCCCTCTCCATCACCTCTCATGCGTGCATCTGCACACAGTTGGTGCCATCTCTCTCTTCCCAGTCCGGGTCCCATACAAGTGGCTTAGCCTAATGTAGACTATCCATCCGGTACGTGTGTGTACACGAGTAGTTCCTTTCTTTTCTTTTCCTGCGCTTGACCAGTAAACATCGAACCGATCTCAGCGTAAAACCCTTCGCATTGCATTCCAAAATGACAGAGTTGCAAAAAAAAAGACGCTGAGTCTGGATAGCAAAATAGAGCTTCTCAAAGATGTGGATAAAAATACCATGAAACAGGCTGTTTTCCTTGAAAATGGTTAAGATAAACCTTGCTGAAAATAAACTTATTGACTCGGTCCCGAGAGGTTTATCTTAAGCGGACTCCACTGTACCTTTTATGAAAAATATGACTATAAAATGAAGCTTTAGATGTAAGGAATGAAATGTCACTACGAACTTTTCCAACTCAACCCTCAAAAGCATATGCTTATGGTAAATGTGGAAACAGCTTCACACACTGTACCAGTAGTAAATTAATTATCATTAATTATCATTATGTAACATCACCTTCACAGTCGTGAAGGTGATGTTACATAATGATAACATATTACATCCACTAGAGACATTATATATTTCAAAGAATAAAGTATGTCGAAAGTTTGGTTTGCAATATAATTTATCTGCCAAATTCAGGCAGGTTACGTTAAAAATGCGTGGGGTTTATGACAAAAAGCTGCACGGGACTACATATTAACAAATACACAAGAAAATGATGGAACATCACTTAGTTCTGTGATAGTAATTGTAAATATACTGACAAACTGAACAGTAGATTAATATAATAATGTAAACTGGAAAAGTAGTAATAACCAGCATGCTCTTGCAAACCATCACAGAGATTTCTCTTAAGACTAATTTCAATCTATGGCCATGAACTCAGTGTCACAATTAAATTCATGCACACTGTCATCTAGTTATTGCAACTCATCAACTTAACCTGCCCAGAGTTACTACAAACTACATTCTAAACATTGATCATTTTCTGTTTGGCCAGAATCCCCAGACCTCTACCCAAAGACCATGCAAACATCCATTTTCCCATAATGGTTGCCTTGAACAAATGTGACGAAGGCCTAACCCCTTGAACTCTTCCCCTTCACCGTGTAGATCCCTATTTCCTTGGCAGAACATACTGTACAGCCTGATTTTTTCAATCTCTCAGGTTATGTACTTTTTAAAGCCAAATAATTCATTTATGTTTTGACATCAAAGGGTTAAATCTGAAAAAGCTCGTAAGTACCTGCTGTATCTGTATCACATCCTTTGCCACCTAGCATTATACTGGTACAGTTGCAAGTCCCAAAACCAGAAATGATCTATGTCTGATATGGACCAACTGTTACACTCTTAGTAAAAAGGATATGAACCATGCTCTTATTATCAGGCTAAGTACCATGTAATCATTCACAAGAATTCAATATTTTGGTACATGTACTTCAAATACTTTAACTATGTTGGAGCAAGTACTGTAACACCATCTTCATCAGAGAATGTATCTATTTGTTGCTTGATAAATGATGGTCCACACCTGTCCACACTGGGTGACTGGACTTGGTAAAACACAAGAGCCATGCATCACAAATATGATGCAAATTTCATGGCACAGAATTTGTTCTAGTCCTCTTGCACTTTGCACTTTTCCTTTCTATTACATGAACAGAGTCCAGTATTTTAAAGGATATAAAGTTAGGAAAAACAAATAAATATTGGTTTAACAAAGAAAAATAATTTAAGTTACATCTTAAATTTACAGTTTCACAGAACATACTACTGGGATTAAGGCTTGCTAAATGTAAATGCCAGATTTCAATGACTTGAATGCCACTGTCACCCTCACTGCATTCACAAATACCACTCGTCAGTAATTTTTCCTGATATTGGGAAATAAATGTGTTCATCTCTGCTGATTAATGGTCAGTTACTCAAGCACATGTCCATAGTCTCAATAATATTTAAATCAAGGCACTGAGGAGCTTGCTCTCATGAATAACATTTCAAAAGATGGTTTGTAGGAAATGCAAATGAAATTAATTTATACTGCAGCCAAAACCACGAACTCTCGTGACTTGTCTTTGGGTGAGTTTCCATTGGATGCAACAAATCACTTCACTACGCTGAGACTTTCAGATGCCTGTTCTTCTCACTGAGCGTTAACCGGAAGAAGCCTATTTCATTAAGTCCACCACAGCACATCATGACTACAGGCCACTTTAAGAGGGAAAAGGGTCTCAAATGTCATACACACAGGTTGTATGGATTTTCCTCCTCAGTATGTTTAAAATGATACACAAAAAATGAAGAAAGTAAATAATTACTGCACATGACTGACAAGGGCATACAAGGATTGCCTTGTTCAACCATGCATACCATGGCACCTACATGAGCCAAAGGCTACAATAATTATTTCAAAAGAGTGAGAGAGTTCTAAGATTTCAGTTCTAATCTTCGTCTCCAGAGCCAGATTTTGTGTAGGTGAGATCACCACTCCCTGTGTGGGCAGGTGAATAATCGTCATCCTCTCCAGCACTGTCATAATGGTCAGAATGTTGAAGATCACTTCTCACACTAGTAGGAGGTTTGGAGCTTCTGGCGCTTACAAATGCTCTGTCATCAAGGCCAGCACCACGCACTGTGTTTGCAAACTTTTTCTCTGCTTCTTTTCTGGCGTTTTCCTGTAACAGGGAAATAAAACACTGAATTAGAAAAAAACATGGGAAAGCAGAGCTTTGAAATTTTTAGGGCAGTAATCTGTAGTAATGACAGAAGTGCTAGATTTCTAAATTATTTCAGAAATCTACATTCACTGTCTTTTCACCCACTGCTGTCTGGACTAGGACAAACTTTGCAGAACTCATCACATATGCAACAGTATTCACATGATCAAAAGGAAACATTTTAGAAATTTCGCAACCTGCTTTCATCCCTGACACCTTCGATGATATAAATTTTTTAACCAGAATGTCATGGATTGTTTCCTAGTTACTTATGAATTTTATAGATCTTTGGCCGCCTTTGTGGCTTCTGTGAGGTCAGTGGCCAAAAATGCATTTATGAACAAATTTTAACTTTTGTGTTACCATGACTATTCCACTCATGAGGATAATCAGAATAATCTTCAAAACACCACTAAACAATTGATAATCAGATAACCAAGTTAACGCGATGAGTTCTTTTTTTTTTTAAAATATGCTAGATTTTCTGATTTAATTTTCTTTCAACAACAATAAAATATAACAGCCTAATAGACACATAATCCATGTTGTGACTGGACATGTGTATGCAGCTAGTGGCATTCACAAGCTTTTTTTTTCCGGTCATTTGGAGTTCAGCCTTTCCAGATTCTCACATCCAAGTAATGATGGACCTCAGCTTGACCGTATGATCTTTGCTCAAGCAAAATGATGTAACAGATAGCCTACTCTAGAACAATGTAGGTCAGAGTTGATTCAGTGCCTCTCTTGTACAGACAAGCCTAGGCATCAGAGCCATTTCAGAGAAGGGTTTATAAACAACACTCCCTCACTCCAGTCAAGGAGCTTCAAACAGAGACATGCAAGTGAAAACAAAGTGTCACAAGCAGAAAACAAAAAAAAAACACAAAAGACTAGATCTATACATTTTCATGACTCAGTGTTTTGATAGAGTGCGAATCAGATGTCTCATTCTTCTCACAGCATCAGTGTTTATGGTACATGAAATGAACAGTAGCTGGGTTGGGGTAGGATTTTTTTTCCCCATGATAGGAACCATATGGCAGAGTCTAAAAATTTGGGAATTTCCAAACATCTGATGTTTGCAGGTCGCTTGATACAGTCATATATGTGAAGCAAAACAAAAAAGTGGAGGATGGGCAGAGGAAGAGGCGTAATTTGATGCCTCTGCCACTGCTCTGGTTATAACCCTTGATTATTCAGTGTCAGCTGATAACAAGAAATCCTTTTAAAGTACAATTCTTTGACAGATCCCATTAGTTTCTTGTAAACAGGTTTTTACTTTATTTATTTAGTCTAGATTCAATTGTTATCTAGTTTTCTTTATTCTTATTTTGAACACCCTTACATCTAGCTGGAAGAATAATATTCCGAATCAGGGGCGTAGCGAGGATGAATTTTCTGGTAATCTAGCACTTATATCCTATCGTTGCTTGTTTATTTTTTGGTGGAGGTGGGAAGGGAAAGGACAAGATTTAGACAATAGTAACTGAGGTTTTTAAAATTGTTTTTGGCTCCAAAAGAGCCAAATCTGGCACCTCTGCTACGGTTTAAACTACTAACATCTCGCAACCGAAAGAAAAAAAAAACTGGAAGTCGTGCTGGGAGATCTTGTGTAAAAAGAAACACGAAAGACCGTCAGAACAGCGGGTAAGCAAATTTTTCTCTCAGATTATTTGCTACCTTTTTAAAAAGTTTTTCTCTTTACATTGCCTTTGGATGCATTGCACTGTGGCTATGGGAGCGCTGAATCTGTCAGACAGTATGTAGGCTCTCAGATTATCGGCCAAGAAAACTGTCTCCCGTTGACAAATATCTTACTGTCAATGCCTATAAATGGCTCGTAGGCGTCGTAGGTGAAATAGGACGAAGGTGATGATTGAACATGAAGATTAATTAAATTGTATTAGACAAATAGATATTATTTTGGTAATCTTAGATTCATAGATTACATGGACGCTACGTCCCTGTTCCGAATTCAGAAGAGTAGTGGAGCAAAGAATCAAACTTAAGTAAAAACTGAATGGATTTTTCAGTTATGAAGAGAACTGAACTGAACAGATTCAATTTCTAAGCTGAACACAAGAACAGAACATAGTTCACCACATTCTTCTTGAGGTCTGAACTGAATGCAATTTGTCATTTTCGCACATATCCATTCCTAAAGAAGAGAAGCAATGGTTCATTATTTGCTCCAAATTAGATCTCGTGGTTTTCATAAGTTCAGATGCTGGATACTCTCAGGATCTATCCAAGCTGTTTGCACATTCCCTCATCTTAACTGTATGATGTGAGCTCATTTGCAAACCTACTGAAAAAAATCACAAACAACTCAAAACACAAACAATAAACACTATACGTCATAGTGAAAATCTCAAATAACAAAGAAATGAAATAAAACTGCAAATTGCAAAGAGATTTTGCAGTTCTTATGCAGTCAAAATCCACATATGTTATACATGGAGCATATGGAACAGGCTGGGTGGCGAACAGGAAAGGGGAATGACTAGCTTGGTTTGATGAATAAAATCGTGTTGTGAAAGTTTAGCGTGCCTTGTGAAGTGGCAGTTTCATACTGTTCACTCAGGTCATTGTGACCTTTGATGGTTGTGCAAATGTGCAGGCTACTATATTTTGACACTACAGAAATACTGGTCAGCAGGTATGGTAATGAGATGTCCATATGTAGTATTACTGTACTAATTATGCTAATGGGATGATTAAATTGTTCTTATTAAGTGTTTGTATGTATTAGCATGTACATGTTACTTAAAAATAATTACTCGACACAAAGAGAAAACAAACTGGGACCAAAATGTACTGTACCTGGTATTTATGTTTAAATACAAAGTGTGGCTCATTTAGTGTGCCCCAATGTATGTAATTACTCACAGCCAGCTATATCCTGTGCACAAAGTAGATGAAGATACTTTTTTTCACAGGAACATTTTTGTATAGGATTTGGTGTTTCTTTCCAAAATGGTGTAAGCTGTATGATATTACCATAATGGTGGGGATTTTCACGCACAGTAATTTAAGAAGACAAAACATGAATACATGGCCAATAGCTAAAAGTGAATACAAGACTCTCTTTACTGTCATTGCTCATGTATATACATGAGCGATGACAGTGAAGAGAATCTTGTGGTCAGCAGTAATTCAGACCACTCTGAGATGTAACCCCATTTTTAAGAAAGAAGTTTCAGTTGTATATTATTGTGACTAAAATAGCTACTGATGTTGAGTGCTGAGAGAAATTACATTCGTTGCTGTCATTAAGCTCATTTAACAAAACCTTATGAAAAGGTCTATTACTAATAGTGAGTATTACCAGTTTTAAAATGCAGCTCACAACCGCAATAAGGTAACAAACTGCAATTGTGATTTTTTATCTGAAGCAATAAGGACTTACAGTCTCTTTCATGTTTAACAGGTAAATTTACTTACTGCCATAAATTTCTCCACTAATAGTGGCTGCTGTTCTACTCTTGATTTCATCTCCATTATTTCTCTTTGGTAGGCCTCTTGTCTCTCCCGGTCCTCTTTCCTAAATGAAGAAAAGGTTGAAAGACATCTAAAATTAAAAGATCTGTTACACATATCAAGGCTACCTTCTTCAGTCTTAAACTGGCTGTGACACTATAGCCACTCAGCGACCAATGAATTCATAAAAATGACAAGACTATTCAGCTTTCAAGATAAAAATCCTTTTATCAGGGTATGAAATACTGCTTAACAAGAATGAAAGGATGACATCTTATCCCAGCATTTCTTGACACTGTTGATGATGATACATCATGATCAGTACTACTATGATGGTTGTGAGTGCCAGTGCTACTCTTTCTTCAAGACCTACATATTAGTTAGCTTCCAGTTAGACTGATGACTTAAACACATCACGATTTATTTTCCTACAGCAATAACTTCATTGTACAAGGAAATTATAATTATTGTCTTCAATGTGGCATAAATTCCTTGGTTTAGAAATATTCCAAATTAGTAGACAAATTTCACTTAGCTTTTCTTATAGCATGGTCAACAGTACAGGTATTTACTGTCATTGCTGAAACAGGCAGATACACTGTATTTGGTCATGAGCCACTACTGAAAACGCAATCCACCCAGAAAAACTTACTTGATTCTCTTCAGTCTCTCTGCTATTGAGTCTCTAGGCCTAGGAATTTCATCGCTATTAGTCTTTTCAGAGAGGTAACGCCGTAATTTTGTTTCCCTCATCTTCCGCCTTTTCTCAGCTTCCACTTCCTCCTTTTGCCTATTTGATGTTCTTTCTCTCTCCTTCCTGAGCACAAAAAAAATTTTTGAATCAATTTACCTTGAACATAAATAATTCACACAAGTACACCAAACAGTTGGAATGGACAGCCACTACAATGTAGGAAGACCTGAAGTACCTGAAACCAAAATACTGTACATTATGAATGATTGTACTTCATATCTACCATTTATGAAAAACGTGCTGAATTCTGTAAAACTCATCTTTTGGTACCTTTGTACAGAGCATAACATTCACTATTTTTCCATCTCGGTTTTTTTTTAATACCAGTTTTTTTTTTTTTAAAAAGATATCTAATTATCTGTGTGGAGTCATGTTCTTTGACTTGACTTTCACACAAGAACAACAGATACTGGCATCTCATATGCAACAGAATACATGGGTGTACTGTTTCAGTTTACCTTGCTGGGAAGCTTGGTAAGCTTATTATAATATTGAAGGAAACCCTCTGCATAGCAAATTGAAAATGAAATCAACTATTTCTCCACATTTAGTGTATTATATACCATAATATGTGCTATTATCATTTGATAAAGAGAGAAGCAATGCAAAAGTACTCTGCATTTCCTGTAAAATTGTGGGTACTGATGCACTGGTCCTTCCATACATCAGCAGAGATAGTGTCTGATAATGGCAGGAAAGGCGACTCTTATTCATAACTCTATCTAGGCAATTTATCTTGGTTTGATTAAATAATCTAGCTACTTTGTTCAGCAAGTGAGGTATTAAGTAAGAGTTTTGCCACAGGCTTGGCAATGTAAGCGTAAACTGAAGGGACACAATGAATACATAAATGAAGGATGAAGGTCATGATTGCTATATACACATGTGTTCAGTCATATGGTCATTAATAAAACAAGTGTGAATATACACATTTCTGATCATAGAACAATTAACAGACACCTAATATGCATAAAATAGTAATTAAAAAAAAAAACATTCACTATGGGGTTACAAATACACTCAGAGTCTGAAACACAAATTATTTGAATCAGGAAATCACCAGAGGATTTCCAGTCATTTTCTATGAAAATAAGTTCAAAAATCTTCATTCCTACTGTTATACGTCCTATTATTCTCTTTAAAGTCTTGACAATTTAACTCTTTGCCACAGACTACAGAAATGCAAACTATATTATTGCAGTGTGAAATGAAATAATCCACATAATTACGTTTCTTTAAGGAGGGGGGACGGGTCCTGAAAATGAGGTTTTGGGTTGGAATTATCGAAATCAGGGTTTTGCTATCCTTAGGTACTTTGACATGTCTAGAATCCAGACATTGTATCGTTGAGGGCAGAAAAATCTATTTTTTCTTTAAAAAGTGCATCTGAAGATGGTGACTGAAGCTTTATTTCGTTACATTTGAAACTTTTGATGGCCCATTTTTCACACCTTTATATTTTATAACAAATTTCCTATCTCCATCGTTATTTCTGGAACAATCTATGTAATTTTGTTTAAATAACAACTCCAAATGTGTACATAAAAAATAATAGTGAGATATTTAGGTTATTTTTTCAAATTTTCTGAAATTCATGGTGTTTTTGTCAAAAAATTATGAAAATTAGTAATTAGTGGAACCCCAGTTTTGAAGCTGTATAAAATAAAATTTTATCAGGATATCCAAAAAAAGCTCTCTATTAGTGTTGAGAGAGTATCTGTGGACATCTCTGTGTAAAATTTCGAATGGATAGCTTTTCATTTGAAGGAGGAGATAGTTATTGAAAATGACATATTTTCATGTAAAAATTCAAGATGGCAGCTGTTTCCATACAACCAAGGAATAAATATGATATTTTTTTACTGTTTTATAACTAATTCGAACATGCTGAATTAAAAAAAGATGGTTACATTTCAAAAAAATGTGGCAATCGGAAAATCGCCCCCAGGACCCGACCCCTTCCTAAAAGGAAGTTTAATCTCCACTTACTTCACCATTGTAGACCTGAGATCTGCTGCCTTAGTCGATTGCGTGGGAATAGCATCGAGTGAGTTTGATAATGCACCTGCAACACAGAAAATGAAGAAACATATAAACTATATTAAAAATAATATAGGTAGAGTTAATGGTCATCATGAGAGGTAAGAACAACATCAAATTATCAATAGTACATCATCACCATAAGATATTATCATTGCTATTGGGTGATGACATGTCTATGTGAATCTTTTAGTTTCATAGTAAGTGGCAGGTCATGCTGAGGCAATAAAAGTTCTAATTCCTAATGAAATTGCAATTTTACAATTTTCAACAAAAGCCAATAAGATTAAAGTTGTAATATAATTAAAGCATTTCTGAAATCTTTCAACTACACGTGAGCAGTCGGGAAATGTGTCAGGGTCACAGGTGAACACTAGGCTCCCACATGAAAGTTAGGGACCGATTCAGGCAGTAGGTATTTAAGAATTCAATTGCTGTGAAGTTAGCGTCCCTGTGGTGTAGTGGTAGTACGTTCAGACTTGCAAGCTGAGAGACCCTGGTTCAATTCCAGTAGTGACAGGAAATTTTCTAGTGTAGGTTTTTCGGCCCTTCTTCTCAAAATTGATCATTCACAGTAATTTGGTAAAATCCCTGCTGACACACTTCCCTAGATAATATGTAACATCTGAAAATTATCAAACTGAGCTCACATTCCTTTCCTGTAATAAAGAATGATACTATATGTCTTCCCATCTGGTTACATATGACAGAAATTATAGTTACCCAAATATTTTAAGGAACTGCGTGGAGTCTCTCTAGAACCTGTGAATGGCCACCGGTTTTCTTTAAGCCTCCTCTCATCTTCCTCCATATCTCGTCTAATTCTCTCCTGGCTTGAACGAATTCGCCCTGTTTCTAGCTCAAAAGGCTCCGTTACTGTGCCATCTCTAAAAGCCTTTCGTCTAGCCAGTTCCTTCTGGAACTCGCAGTAGAGGGCATCATAGTTAGGAACTGGATGAGCACTCCTTGGACGCTTTTGTTTCTTTGCAGCCAGCTTAGCCATCTTGGCTTTCTCTTTCCTTTCCTGTTCTTTTATCTTTTCTCGCATGGCCATGTTTGGCGGGAGAGATGACTCACGAAGAAGTTCTCTTGATCGCATTTTCACTCGTATTTTTCTCATCTCTTCCTCTTCTTGGAGTTTCTCATCAATATCTGGCTTAAATATATGTTTTGGAACCGGTTTAGCTTTGAAACCATTCTTTGGCTTCTCAGGCCTCTTCACAGGAGCAGACTGAGCTCTTTGCAGCTTTTTCTCTTGTTCTCGAACTTCAAAATTGAAAGGCTTTATTTGAGAATGCAGTAACTCTTGGCAGTACTGTTTCACATATTTTCGCCTTGTTTCATTTTTCTCCATTATCTCTTCATATTTTGGAAGGTAGACATGTGAAGGAACAGGCTGGGCTTTGAATTTCTTTGCACATTCAGCCTCTTCTACTCTCTGCTTTTCTAAACGTCTGCGCTCCAGTTCTTCCTGAGCTGTGGTCTTTTTCTTTTCTTTCAAGGCCTCTCTAATGGACATATTAAATGGTTGAGGTATAGTGATTCTATGTCTCCACTCTGATATTTTAGAGTTCTCCTTTTCAGTTTGATTTTTGCGTTGTGGAGAAGAGAAAGAATGCCTGCGTTGTGTGTATTCAGAGATTTTGAAATTTTCCCAAAGTTTATCCACTCTATCCAGAGCCTTTTCATATTCACTCACATTATCATCCATAGGGATGACAAAATCATCAGATTCTTTCCCTCCATTGAAAGCTCTGTCCCAGTCCTCACGGTCAAGGCTGCGAGATCGTCTCTCAGTGAGAGCAGAATTCGGTCGTTCTTTCCTCAGGATATGAACTGATTTCTGAGGCAGTGTTTTGCTGAGAACTGGTGAATCTGAAGAATGCCCTCTTGGCTTTCCTGGTGGCGGTTTTTTGGCAACAGCTCCTGGATGATCACCAATGACATTTTTACCAACTCCTTCCACTGACAACCCAGTTGTTCCAGGGTCCACCTCTCTGTCTATCCCTGACTTGTCTGCCTGAAACTCAAAGGATTGACTTGTCCGAATTCCTTCCAGCAACATCTTCTCCCTATAGAGTCTCTCATATGCTTCCAACGTCTTCTTGTTTTCGTCCTTGAGTTGCTGTAGCTTTTCATAAAATTCGTTTTCTGTGGCCGCCTGTAGCTTATCATTAACATTGGTTGGTGCTGCATGTGAAAGCGTGGAATTCTGAACTTCATTGAGTGCATCATCAAATCTTACTGATATAGCATTTCTATCCTGTAAGGTCGCACGTAATCCTGTTTTCGGATTAATAGGATTTTTGATGCAAGTATTGGCCCAGACCGAAAGGCCGTGACTTGTTGACGCCATGGTTGCCATATACATTACAGGAACGCGGTAAACACATTTTATCAGAATAAGGAAAAAGATCCATACAAATAGTTTTGAACCACCATGAATACTTCGGGTGATTTTATGCTTATTACAAATTGAATAGATCTCTACGCATACATTTAAAAAATGTTACTTTCAGTTTTCATGTGCGGGATGATAAATTGTGCAGGTCAAAAGTCAAAGGTTAAGACATAGGGGAGGCAACTAATAAAACCAAACATCATGGCGATGCGGCTGACGGTCAAGGATTTCGTTCGTAGACTTAACCGGCTGCCATGGACAAAGTTAGCCAAACGGCAGGCATATAGTACATCTGCTTGCTCGGATAGAGATGGAGAATACACTGATATCGTTATTTCTGGCGGTGGAATGGTTGGCGCAGCAATGGCCTGTGCTTTGGGTAAGGCAGTCGAGCTTGTTGTCCATTTTTTTTAGTTTAGATCTTGATCTAGACTAGTCTAGCCTGTCTGATGTTAAGGTCAATGACAACATAAACCATCAGATTACCAGTGTATTCGGCCTGTGGCACAGTGGTCGATCAGCTTGCCCAAGCGCAGCAGAGCAGAGTTCAAAGGTATTGATTTTAAGCTGTTACTTACACATAGAAATAGATGTGCAGTATATCCAGTTGGAAAGGGGATGGGAAGGAAAAGGCCTGTCTGTATGGTATGGACGATGGTAAATTTTGTTGAAGCTGTGTTGTAAATGCAGAAGTTGGTGAGTATAATGAAGTCACGAGGAAGAAGTTGGAGAGGAAGCTTGGCTAAGAACTTGAGTCTCCACCAGCAAGTCAGTCACAAATTTGAAGGAAGGCAGTCGTGTATTAATTATTGTATAGAAGGTGACTTCAAATTTATTTACAACTTGTGGACAGAATGACGTGGCATGCACAGCAGTTGCAGCTACCAGCCAACCCTCAGGGGTGGTCAAAGGCATAAGTTTTACAGTTAGATTAACTTTACGGAACTTCCATGTGGAATTTAACAAGGTCCTGCAGAAGTATTGGAGAACAAGTATTTCACTAGATAGGAAAAAATGGCATTGATGTGAGAAAATGGACATTGAACTGGGAGGGTAATGGAGGCTTTCAGGGTAGCTGAACAAGTTGCATCAAGATTTTGTAAATCAAATTGTTATGCAACACACAGTATGTTCAGTTTACTAGAGACCCCAAGTGCGATAAAGCTGGTAGATAAAAAAAAATTAAAAGGTGCTGAGAAGTATATTAATGACTTTGTTTAATAATATAATCGACTTTACCAGGCAGTACTCTAAGTCACAAATGATTATTTGTCTTAGGTTGATGCTTAAGTGAAATTAATGAAAAAAATACTCCAGCATGCATCTTGTCCTCATCATTTTTACCAGCCACAAGAAATAAATTTTAACACAGTTTATAAATATTTAGTAACATAATTTTCTTTCAACAGCTAATAATCGAATTCTGAGAGAAAAAAAGATAGTATTGCTGGAAGCAGGAAAAGACACCGGAGATTTTGTACTCCCTGAAAAGTACGGCAACAGAACTTGTGCTCTGAGCCCATCAACAGTCCGGTTTCTTAACAGTGAGTAATTTTTATCATTATAGATTGCAAGTAATCTGTACCTTCTCACTTAAGTCCTGTAGAATCATAAGGAGGATTTGAAGGAAGAATTCATTCAGTTATTAACTGACACAGTTAAGAAATGTTACTTTCCATATTACTTGCCAAGAGAAATGACCCTGTAAGCTTTACATGAGGAAAAAAAAAATATGGTGAAGGTCAGTGATGCTGACACTTAGGATGTGACATTGTATAAGATTATGACACAATTTCTATTTGCATTCAGAATGGATTTTCATACAAGGCAGTATTTGCAGTACATGAGGAGAACTTTATTCCTTATCATCAGGTTTCGGAGCATGGCAGGAAATAGAGTCTATGCGTTGTCAGCCAGTATTAAGAATGCAGGTGAGTACCATTATTGTCACTATTTCATTCAGTTGGTGGATTTGTGAAGTCAGTTGAAGTTTCAAGTTTCATATTTCTTTACTGAGAGGCTTTAAACCAAATACTGAAAATTTTTTTAAAAAATGAAACAATAAAAAAGTTAAGAATACAGATACTGATAACAATCACTAAAGGTAAGCTGCATGAATGCATATTTCAAAGAGGGAAAATTTCATATCAGACTTTGCTTGTATTTCTCTAAATCAGGCTTTGTCATGCACCTCAAGATTTTTAATTTCCATTACAGTGGTGAGATGAAAAGGAAGAGTGGCATGATGAGTGTAAGGGACAGGCACTTCATTGTTTGACATTACCACACACTGATCAAATGTCTTTGATGCACTAAACAGTCTTGTTGGAGCATGTTATTTGTTCAGTATGAAGAAGTTTTCACTTGGCTCTGAACTGCAGGCAGTTTTAATGCCATTTCTGGCTGAGAGGCAGGACAAGCACCCCTTTTCCCCTCAAAAATGTCTTTGTGCTCTGCATATAGCCCCCTCACTGAGCAGTAACAAATATATGATGCCCAATAGATCATGATGATCAAAGCAGATTTTGAATGTAGGTAGGTGAGAACAGGCATACAACCTCTCTCTCCCCCCCCCCCCCCCCCCCNNCCCCTCCAAACCCAGTCCCCATCTCTCCTGCTCCCACCTTCTTCCCTAGAACTTCTCAGTGTGGCTTGTTTCTACAACATTGCCAACAAAACTTCCTAGCGCATTCGTATTTCCTCAGGCAGGTTTTTTTTCCTAGCACAGTTATTCTGCATGTCCCATGCATGGTTGTTTGAAAAATTTCTTTAAGGAAAATTAAAATCCCTGCATGTGCATCTTTTGTCTGCAAAAGTGCAGTGGCTGTGCAGAAGAAGCCAAAGGGTGAAAGGTTGGGAGATTGAGCAGAAGTAATGAGAAAAGCAAACAGAAATCAATTCTGTAGATAAATGAGGTCATAAAACATGACTTATATAATTGTGTACCTCAGCATGATTATCTCAGCAAGAAAAATTGATGCTATGTTAATCTGTAAATATGTTATAACACTTAACGGCTTTGGTTTTAAACCGTTAGTAACATATAAGCCAGGTACATCTCTAAGCAAAGTTGATTTAACTTACATTACAGGCTGACACAAACAGTCCTCTTAAACAGTAACAGATAGAGTTTGAACATAATCATTCACAGGTATGGGATTCATGTGCAGATGGTATGATCACATTCAACAATCCAGACATGACAGAGGGCCTGGCATACATTGTGGAAAACGATGTAATACTAGGTGCCATCATGCGAGCCCTGAGAGCCACAAAGGATCGAGTTGAAGTCCGGTTTCAGACCAAAGCTGTGTCATTTGACATGCCTGGAGGACCAAACTCAGCTGAATCAAAGCTGCCATACATTAGTATGACCCTGAATGATGGAACAGTTCTTAAGACAAAGCTGCTGGTAGGTCATGGGTGTGGGAAGCTTGTTTAAGCAATAGACTTTTCTTAATAATCCAGGTGATCTCATGATTCTCGAGCTCTTTTTTAATCTGAGCAGGTGCTGACTTCTGCTTTACCATGTTTCAACATTATGGGAGGGAGAGATCTTCATTCAGTGCTGACATAGACATTTTCAGATGTGGATTGTTTGTGAAAGGGAGTCACACAAGTTTTGGGAAAAGAAATATTATCAAAGATCGCCCTATCCCCACTCTTAAGCACAGCAATATTCGTAGACTGGTTTCTTATTGAATTTAACTTCTTGGAGTCCATTAATGGCGCTCTAGATGTTCAGTTACACTTCACATTATTCACTCTATTCCCATTGTAACTTTAGATATTAATAGCATATCTATGTCATACGTTTATGCAATAAAATTCAAACCAATTATCCCAGAGTACTTAGCTCTGTCACAAAAAATTTGGTATCCCCCATCTGGTGAGGGAATGAAAATCAACCCTTTGAAATTAGTATGCATAAAGAGCAATAAATGCAGCATTTGGCGGAAACTTGCACATGGAGTATTTTATTCTTTATTTTTGTTAATTTCAAGATGATGCCATTGTTATATAGTTTAATCACCAGCATTTTGAAAGTGCTAGGAAATTGTATATGTTATCCCAGAAAATACTCACATGCAAGCACAAGCCTCTTAGTCAATAATATGTCCAAATTTGGTTCTCAGATTACAAAACCAAATACAGCAGAAAATGGATAGAAGCCATTTACATTTCTTTCTTTAAATATGAGGAAAATGACCTATTGTTTTAGCTTCACCCAGTGAAACTTACCAGACAAGAAATTCATTTGCGTCATGTGGCTGCACTACCCTTGTTGCCAGATTCCTCTATTTCATACTAACTCACCTGGAAGAGTTTTCTAGGGTCCCTGCACATATTGGCAGTTTACTGACATCTAAAGACTTCATCTTAAATATTGTGTAACATAAGGCTTTGAATCAGTCAGAACAGGCCTTGCATTGCAGAACACAATACTGTAGTATCTACCCATGTTTGCTAGTCCGGGGAAATGACTGTACCACCTAGCCTGCTCACGAATATTCTGTGAGAAAGGTCTGTGCAACAAGGCTTGCTTTGACCCATGTTTGATAAACCCATGTTTGATAGTATCCATCTGCTGGAGGTTGTACTGTACATACAATAGGACCACACAACCTTGAACCTAACTGACTCAAAAAAATCTGCATACTCATTGTGACATGACGATCTTGAGTTCCCAGTTCATTCCCGTCATTTACTGCCACCCCATTTTTACAGACCTTTTGTATATGCAGATAAGATCCTAAATTGGGAGTCCAAGGATACTTGCCATCTGAATGTTTTTGTGAGGACGATTTCAAGAAACTATTTTTATACTACAGTCTACAAAAAATGTGCCAGGGTTTATCTACTTCTTACATTTAGTAAGCGGTCTCCAACATAAATTGCTAGTCAGGATGACTAACTTAAATTGTAGGAAATTATGCCAACTGAGAAATTCCATTTTTTTTTTTTTCAATGGAGGTTTAGATGACATCATCTTTTTATTGTATGTGCTAAAGACTTTGAACGGTAACAGATTCTTTCAGTATATTTTCAGTTTCAATGTAAGTGGCTTTGCCTTTTTTTTCTTATTTTTTGTATGATTTTCTCTCTCAACCTAGATCTAGTACTGACCGTATTTAGAGTCCCCCATCATTTTATTAAGTGCTCTGAATCAGAGCTTCTGAGGCTGAAATATATTGTTCAGGCTTAACAACAAGCCAAACTGTCTTGTCTTTTCATAGAATGTTTTGGGAGATTGGACAGTTCATCAAACTGACAACAAACTGCTCTGCTCTTAGGCCCCACTTCACTCTTAAGACATTCAAAGAACACTAATTGATTGACAAGCCCATTATCTTTTTCCAGATTGGAGCTGATGGTATGAATTCACCTGTTCGTGAGGCAGCAGGATTTCACACAATGAACAGGGAATATGGGCAAAGTGCTGTTGTGGCAACCTTGATGTTAGGAGATGTAAGTTTATTTACATACAAACATTTTTATTTACATATATATACTTTATATTTCAGCAAGAGTGGAAAGGGACTTAAAGTACTATTTCACTTCTGTACCCATGTACTGTATATATATCTTTGTAGGGTAAAATTATCAAGTTTAAACAGGTTATATAAAGATAGGGTTTTCAGAACATATTTAAATTAAGAAGCTTACTTTGAAGCTATACCTATACAAGTACCTGTACGAACTTGAACACATTATTTTGAAAACACTTATAATGAAACTTGCAATAATATGGAATTCCAGTATTTTCTTGTATGTTTAATTATGCATTATACAAAATGTGGCTGGTGTTGGACCGAAAAACATATCTGTTATGAAACATTTTTAAATCCCCTACCATCCCATTTTTGTTTAGAGTATGCAGTGGTCTCTCTCTTACTTGAAATAAATCAGCCCCAATGCAAACAGCCCCCCAGCCCTGACTTTTTCTAAACTCAAGGTCAGACAAAGACTTGCCTTTTGCGTTTAAGCAATTGCAACCTGATCCTTTGTGGTTCATGATCTTATTGTACTACAAATTACACTACATGTAGTTAGAGGCAAACGGTCTTTATTTTTCCTCATCATGGATAATCTGAAATATGTTTCATTCCAAATGATTCAGCACGTCTAGTAAATTTTGTACTAAGAGTTCAAGTGTATGTGAAATTCACAGCCATACTTGTGTAAGCAAATGCAGTTGTTCAATGAGTACAGTCGAGTCCGCTTAACTCCAATTTGCTGGGACCACCCCAATGAGTTGGAGAAATCAGAATTCGACTAACGATTTCCAAGGCGAGTCAACCGTATGCGAGCGAGCGAGCACCCTGGGGAGGTCACGAGGGCAATTCAACAGGGGATGTAACTAAAGATGGCATATTGGGGAAGTATTTTAAATGGGATTATTTCTTTTTATAAGAAATCACTCTGAGTAGTAGCTTAATAGATGAAGAGGCCGCCGCTTTTCCCACTTGTTCCCGGTTTTTCAAGATCGTAGAAAGCGTGCTAACGGGAACGCCATATTCCTCAGCTATGACATTCTTCGACATCGCACCTCTATTGATTTCCTGGAGCATGTTAATATTCGACTCAATGGAAAGAGTCTTGAGGTTTCTCTTTACAGGATTAGAGGAAGCCATCATTTAGAGGACAAATTCAGTTTAATTCAAGTTGAAAATGATAAAGATGAGTCAACCGTACGCGAGCGAGCAAGCACACTGGGGAGGTCACGAGGGCAGCCTCTTGTTTATTTACTGTCACAGTGCAATGGGCCAGATGCGTTGTATTATACACTGCCGCCGAGATGTTTAATTATCGATCGATTTTTCAGCACCGCTGAGCCCTCCCGCATTCTCTTCCCCTCTACTGTCTTATCAGCGATGGTGTAATACACACACCCTCCTTATTGTGCTGCGGTTAATGAAATGGCACTCGCAGTGTCCAATTTTATTGCCTGTCTCTATCCGCGGCACCGTCTCGTTTGTTTTTCAAGCCGTCGGCATTGTTTGGTACCACGCGGGGAGGACGCCAGGGGGTGATTTTGCCTCTGTGGCAGCGCTGGGCAGTTGGACTAATCAGAAATGGGCATTAATTACTTCGTCTTATGCAAGGATGATTAATAGACGCAAAGAAGGAAAAAAAACTATTATTTCTTTTTCTTTCGACTAATAAGTAATTGGAGGAATCCGATTTATGGACATGGACTCGACTGTATTTGTTTTCTTCCTCAGACAACTCATAACAACACAGCCTGGCAAAGATTTCTGCCCACTGGCCCTATTGCTCTCTTACCGGTATGTTCTTTAATGCCAGTAACATTTATAATAGTTTAATATTTGCCGTCTTCTGATTAATGCTGTCATTGACAGTATACAGATTGTGGTAGTTATCCATTTATCTACTTCATTGATATGTTTGTAGAATTGCATATCACTATTTTTTGTGCTAGTGAGAGACTGATGAGAAAGGCTGCTTGTAAAGTTCACACTGCAAAGTTTAGACTATGCCAGGAATGGGTGGAGGAGGGGAAGGGTTCAGGAGATGGAGAATGTGACAAGGTGGTTGAATAGATTTAGATGGAGTGAGGAGTGATCATATGGAGTGATATGAGGATGAAAAAGATGAAACAGTCGCAACGACGACCTATTTCTAAAATGGATCACCCACAAGCTAGTCTCTAATTAAGAATAATTTATGCTAATCATACTCATATCATAGTCATCATGTGGTGTCTAAGTATGAGTAATGTTTCCATAAAACCACTTTTAATGGCCAAATAGCCTTCTCCAGGGCTCTTCTGTCCTACTAATACCATAATTAATGAATAGACTTTATTGACGCCATAATTGATAAACAAGGCTCCAAGCTGACCATGGAATATCTGTTACCACATCGCAGAGATTTAAATTTCTTTTTATTCCATTCCTTCCTGTAGATAACAATAGGTAGTTATTACTATCAGGTGACAGTCTGTCAAACAGAATCTGGTGAGGGTCTTTTTATTCCATTCCTTCCTGTAGATAACAATAGATAGTTATTACTATCAGGTGACAGTCTGTCAAACAGAATCTGGTGAGGACTGTCTATGTCCCTGTTATTCCTTTTCACGCCTGTCATGATTTCCTTCTTTTAAGGGAGAAAGAGCCTCCCCACTAGATAGATTTGAAGATTTAGACTTCAGAACTGAAAATTTAACCAGTTAAAGAAAGTAGAGGTCATGATCAAAGTCAAGTTAGAATTAAGCTGATTCTTCTTACATGTCATTAGAATACTGTTTTAGAGTGGGTTGAAATTAATATTTTGCGATGATAGCTTGATATGAGAAGCTATCTTTTTCAATTTTACTACATACAGTCTTAAATTTTTGCATCATGTCTTTTGACTTGTCATTCGTACTGATGTAAATGCTGGGATAATATTATGCTGTAAAAGTACTTAAGTATTATTCCCCTTGAGAAACAAACGGGGGTTTTGTTACAGTTGTCTCCTTTGGTTCATTTTGTAAATTTATTGATTATTTCCCTTCAATATAGATTTTTCAGTACGAGGCCCAAATTTATCATAGATCAGATATAGATGGCTAAAAATCACAGATATAGCTGGCATAATATCACATTACAAATCTTTTATCTGACAAAAACATTGGGGTTTTGCTCAGAAGTGTCAAATAGTATCTTACACCTTAACATTCTTGAAATAATATTTTGGGATTTGGAAAGGATGACTCAGGAAGAACTGAAGAAGCATAGACAGTTACTTTTAAGGAGTGATGAGTGTTCAGTTTCAGCTTACAATCAAAACAGTTTTTGTTTTTTCTTCTCAAGATGTATACATTTTTTTTCCGTGGAGGCAACACTTTAGTTGCCAAGTATCTTGGATACTGATATTAAATATTGTTCTGTTATTGGAAGATATGGATGAGCAGACATAGGATGACCTAGCCAGAATCATGATTTGATTATGAAAAGGACTGCATATTTTAAGAAGAAGGCTTGCACTGCATGATAATCTCTATCACAAGCAAATTGTTTTACTGTGACTGTTCATAACAATTCATTCTTGATTTCTTGTGTGGAGCAGCATGGCTGAATGATTGCAGTGTTGTACTCAAGATCTAAAGGTCATGGGTTCGATTCCCTGTCGAACTTATGACCTTTAGATCTTGAGTACAACACTGTGTTTTGGGAAAGCAATTCATTCACATTTTCATCAGTCCACCTATTTGTAAAATGAGTACCTGGCTATAGGCAGTTGAGGGAGTAGAGAAAGTCCTGGATAAACCATGGTTTCCTGGGGTAATAATAGTGCAAAGTCACATGAGCGAGCATCAGCCTAAATACAAAACTTATAAATCAGATTATTATTATTATTTCTCTCAGGCTGGAGTAATAAAATTTGGTGTAAGTTGGAATTGATGGACTAGCTTGATGAAAATCAGTGAAACTACTTGACTTTGGTGGGAGTTGGAGATGAGGGAAACTTATTTCTGGGAGAGATTTCACAAAACACTGTATTTGGGAATGTCTTTCAGCTAAGTGATACCCTGTCATCGCTTGTGTGGACGACCACCCATGAAAATGCACAGCATCTCAAGCAGATACCTGGTGACAGCTTTGTTGATGCTGTGAATGATGCTTTGGTATGTTTGTGTCATCCTCATTTTCTGTGCCTATGCTTAGAATTTCAGTCTTGGCTGAACTAGGAGATAAAACCTCCTCCTTGACAAGTGGGACAACAAATGGTCTTCAGAGAAAGATACCCTTATCTAGCAATTATTTTGGGTCTTTGACTTCTTGAAACTCTATAAGGGCTGGGCCACACCTAGGCCATGATTCTCAATTGTCCATCCAATTTTTTTATTCCTCAGTCTTGGAAGGGATTTGAACCTGGCTGAAGTGGGAGAGAAGAAAGTGACAGTGATAAAGACAGAATATGAAGAAAGCATGTCAGTGAAGAATAGAGAAGTGAGGGAGTAGTCAGTAGTGGGGTTAATGTGATTATTGAATTAAGCAGGTATACGAAGATGGAGACAGTTTTATATTATAAGAGACCTCAAATGGGAGAAAAGTGTGTATGTGCCAGATAGAAGCAGCTTTGGGCAGATGGCAGTGATGCCTTACACAGGTGCAGAAGATCAGACTGAGACTGCTAGTGACAGTTATATGAACTTCTCAGTAATTTGCCATGGAGCACTGTTTAATCAGTTTAATTTTCTTCAGCAAAGGGCAGGCTTTTTATTTATCTTGTATTGGAAGCAATATCGCTGCACATCTGAAATTTCCGTAGTTGCTCACCCTGCACGTTCTCCACAGCAGAGGCTGTCTACTTAGAATGTCTGGTATCACCTTAATGTGCCTTGTTCATGCCACTTTTGTTAGTGAGCTTTTTGTCTGCATCCATGCTTCAACATCCCCAGCTCCCTCATTCTGATCATTTGATGATTGATGATTTCAGACCCGTAATGAGATTTATTTGTATATTTGTTCATTTTTAATGTTATTTCTTTTCCCAGTGGCATGAAAGGGAGAAAAATTCATTTGCTGGGCAAGTCTTTGATTTGTACAGGAGTGTTTTACAGAACATATTTCCAGGTAATTCACGTTTTCTTTTAAATGTGTAACGATCCATAGGCCAAATCGGGGAAAAAAGCTTGTAATAGGAACGGGTGGCGACCACACATGGGTCTGAGTCCTGTTATGATTCCAGCGAGCACAGTAGCACTGTGCTGAGAATGCATGTGGTCAAGGAGGTGGCTTTATGTTCCAAGCTGTTGATTTGCAATGTCTTAATGAAAAGAATGATAAGAATTGCTGTTAGGTCCATCTGTTTGGAAGAAAATAAAAAATATTCGTTTATGAAACAATCATAATACTTGTGCATTTTGGTTAATTTTACAGTCTGTCAAACCAAAGCTTTTGATATTTATCTTACCAATATTAGTGTATGGTATATGCGCATATATATCTTTTTTTTTTCCCAAAGTATCGGGTCACATGATCACCAACTGTTCGTCAGATCAGTGCTTAATTAAGTCTACTGGCCTTAGGCAATTTGTCCTGACTTTTAAAGATTGCATTTGTATACTGTGTATTAAAGTTTGTTTTTATATTATGGGCTGCAGTTATTGGAGTGTGCCGCTATGCAGGAGATCTCAGATTACAGTGAAGAAATTTCTTTCAAATATGTCTTCATATGAATTGAAGAGGAGGTAGCTTTCTAGACAAATACATATGAACATGTTTTGTTTTTTTTAAACTACTCATGTGAAACTAATGATTTTGCAAAACATTTTGCAGGTCATGGCGTATTTGTTTATATTTTATTATGCTTATAATGAAATGTGACGAGCTTTAATCTGGAAAACAGTCCTATTATGAAGTGTTTCTTTATCTCCACTACCCACTACATACTCTAGTCAAGACGAAAGAGAGGCATGCTACTCATTAGCCAAATTCATTGCAACACACCAACTTGGGTGCTGTACTATGAATTAGTAACTGCGGTGAGCGACTCTTATTGTTCCTTATCATGGATAATGTGAAATATTCCGTGTGTCAGGTGCATTTCTTCAACCTTACATTTGTCTTTACATTTAGTTCTTTAGTGTAATGATTTACCAAAATAGAAGCTTCTGACATAAATTATATGGTGTTGTTGTTGTCATTGTTGCTATAGCCTTTTTTCCATCCTCAGAATCAAATCCATCTCGACAACTACCCCCTACAGTGATTGACGTGCAGGAAGGTTCCAGAGCATCTTTCCCTCTCACACTTATTCACTCTTCACAGTATGTGAAACCCAGGCTGGCACTTATTGGGTAAGCACTTACCAATTTCCTTTCGTAATATATTTATATGCAAAATTCACAGGTTGCTTTTTCGTATAAAACATTTTGCAATACACACAGAACTGCTCCAACCCACAGTCAAGTCTGCTTAAGTTAGTTTTGCTGGGACCGTCATTAGGAGTTTGAATTACCAGAAAGTGATTTATGATTCTGAGGAAAATACTGGCATAGCCAAGGTCTTTTAATTCATGATTTTGACTATCTCCAGCAAAGAGGGAAATTTGAACAAGGTCACTCCCTTTCAGCCTCACTGTTCCATTCAAATTGTGAGCCCTGAAAAAGACCATTTGGAAAGGGACTGACCATGTTTGAATACCAGTTGCCCTGAGAAGGGCTCTTACTGTTAGGGGAAAAAAAAAGTACCTTGTGATCTGTCCTTGTCTGGAGTAATCCCTCTCTCTTTTCTCACTGTCCTGTGCCAGTGAGCATGAAAACTACTCACCTTGTGGTGCCGGAATGTCTGGGTGAGTTCTGACAAAAAGAAAAAACCCAATTTTTCTAAAATGAATCATGCAACTGGTTTACTAGCCTTTCTTTTTCGTAAATTTGATTTCCCTACAAATCATTTGATTGATGGTTTTATGCATGTTTTTGGCGTCTTTTATCTGTTGTCATCTCAATCAGTGTTTCAAAGCTCAATATGGCCTACTCAGTAGAGATCTGCTATTACTGTTTGCTCTGCTAAGTTTATTCTTAGTCATTAAATGTTTTCCCTTGCTTTTACTCCGTTATATGGTGAGATTCATGTTGCTTGTGCAGTCTTTTTGTGGCCTGCAGGCAGTAATTGATAGATGGCCTTCCAGGTTTTCCTTTCCCACAAACACACATGATCATGGGCCTAGACAGCCACTTTGTTTTTAAACAGTAACTCATGTAGACAACCGGTAATACTAGTGTGAATGTGAGTATGTAGAGCAGTGTAACAGAGTGTGTGATTAATGATTGATTGATTGCTTGCCCCGCTGCTCCCGCCTGATAAATTCCTTATCAGTCAAGCACTGGCTTCTTCGTTTCATATCCATGTATTGTGGTTTTGTATGATGCAGGAGAACAGTGAAAGCAAATTTGCATGTGTGGCATCCTGAATCCATTTGAATTAAAATCCATGAGGCAGACTTCAAAGGATACTTTTATTATGCGCAAAGAAGTATAAAATCATCTCCCTTCCAATTTAGAGAAAATAAATTAACTTGATATCAGATTAGGTGGTCTTGATTATTACTTTGGCACTGAATTTTTTCAGAAAAGCATAAAGGGTGTTTGTAATAAGTTACCTTGTTACCTTGTTCCAAGACTCACATCATGGTGCACGGGATATTCCCATAAGCCAACAGCCAACGCAGAGTGGAAGAACTGATGAACTTGTAATAAGTTGTTTGTGTGTTTAAATATTTCTGGAATGACTCATAGGATATAAACTGGTTAAGAGAGTAAGTCTCAGCTAGCTTTGATTTTAAGTATATTTGAAGTCCTTTTGCATCATCGATAAGAAATCTGCATCGGTTTCTATAAAAACTGCAGTTTGTCTTGAGATCTCTTTGTGTGAACAACGCTGTACATTCTTATCACTTTTGCTCATTAAGTCTCTGGAGGATGACCAGAGAGAATGAAGGTACATTACAAAACTTTTGAATGCTTTTGTAGATTATGATTCCATTATTTTATCTTTTACACAGTGATGCAGGGCATAGATTACATCCTCTGGCTGGTCAAGGTGTCAACCTGGGCTTTGGTGATGTTGATTGTCTCAATGAAATCTTGACAAAGGCTGTTAGGAATGGTGCTGATCCTGGTAATACTAGTAGCATTTTTTATTTATTTTGCTCTTTTGGTATTTGCCTTCAGTTTAAACATTTTAAGAGAAAAAACATTTTGTGGTTGGTTAACATCAGTTTTCATGCATGAATACAATAGCAAATTTTGCAAAAAGTGGCACATATTTTTTTGAAGAGTCAGGGGGCAGCAGTTTTTCTCATCCTATGTCATTACTGTTGTTAACATACTCCATGTTATGACATCAAAAGGTGGATTTACAAAAAACAGAACATCTAATCTCCTTTTTTAGTTTAGCACAGCCTTTTCTATAATCATGAGGACCAGTTTCTATTCTACTCTAACTGCAGAGCTGAGAACAGTTGTAAAATTGAATATCAATTGGATGGGGAGGCATGTAGATAATTTTTCTTCTCTTCACCCCTTTACTACATAATATACATGTATACCTTATCTGTACCTTTTACTACAGACAGCTCCAAGATATACTGGTACATCCTGGAAGTAGCATTTCCATATTGTATGCTATGTACCAGTGCATCATTTTTTTCTACATAATGAACTGGTAATTTGATGACGTCAGCAAGTAAAAAAACATATCATAGGGATTAGAAGTCAATTCTTCCTTTCTTTCTCTAAAAATGGCACATGCACCAGTCCCCCTCAAAATCAGTGGATGGCACATATGTCATTCTGAATGATATTTGCACATGTAATCCTTTGGAATTTTACCGCTGATGAATACGGCCTTCCTTTGCAGGCTCCCTGACCCACCTTTTGCAGTATGAGACAGAGAGGCAGAGGCATAATGTGCCAGTGATGATGGCAATAGATGGCTTACAGCGTTTGTACTGTACAGAGTTCACACCATTAGTGCTCATGCGCAACTTGGGACTTCATACTGTACACTCCTTACCATTTCTGAAGGTACTGAGATTCTCATCTTGCTAGCATCTGTGTTTCCCAAATCATTGAATACTTTTATTTTAATGCCCAGGTAAAACACTTCCATAAGCTATATTTACAGTGGAGTCTGCTTAAAGATGTGCTCACTTCAACCAGAATTGATATTAAACATTTTTTCAGTCTGAATCTAAGGCCCTATTATTAGTGTTATGGTATTCCTATCAGTGTTGCCACTCTGGTCATGTGCTTTTCCTCTGGTAGAAACAATGTAATAATTTTGCTATTAAAAGGAAGGAAACCAGGCATGTTACATACTTTACCCCAAATTTCACAATTTTTACCAGCCTTTTATGAAAAGCAGTTGTTTTCTATAGGGAAAAATTACTTTTTGTAAAGTCATTTTTTTCTAGGGGAAAATCTCTATAGGTGGCAACACCATATGGTACAAGGAACATTTATGTGATGTGGAGTATCTCTTCAAAAAGTAAAAGATGGGAAGGGTTAAAAATATATGCTGCTTTGTGCGTGGGTAACGAGTGGCAAGTCCATGATGCTACAATACAGATAGACCAAACCAGTGGATTTGCAGTTCAGAGTTGACTTTCGGTGAAAGTCTGAGCAAGGCAGTTGATTTTAGCCATGTAAAGTAAAGAAGACATAGGTTTGGACTTCAGCACAAGTTCACTTCAACTGAATATTGACGCCAAGCAAGCTCACTCTTTGTGGACTCTTGTGGATTGAATTTTTAGCATTTCGTAACATTACATCCCTTTCTTCACTATTTTAAAATTTCAGACCATTATGACTAAATTAGCACCATTACAAACTTCCTGTTAAAATTTATAATATTTTGCTACACACAAAATGAGTGCTTTTTTTTGTTTTTTGTCATCGGTGAATATTCACTATCTGAGTTATGTTAGTGTTGCAGGAAGAAGTTGATTTCAATCTGTCACTTAGTTTTTGTGAGTCAAGCACAACTTCACCATCTTTTTGTTGCTTCTTATGTGGGCCTCTTTCTTTCTGGCTGTGGTTCTATTATCCTGCTTCTCCCCCCCCTNCCCCCCAATAAGGAAACAAGAATAACAAGAAAACTCACAAGAAGATAATTATATTTATTTTTTTCTATGCTGTGTGAGTGGCACAAAGAGAATATAGGATTTGTTCCAGTTCAGTCTGATCAGTTCTTTTTGGCGCACGTTTGTAAGTGTTTACAAGGAAAAGTATAAACTTAATAAATAAGAAAGAATTATTGGCATATCACAGATTCACAGGTATTACGATAATGGATATATATATACAAATATGATAAAACTAGACATAGAGAACATTCATAAAACATTTGAAAATAACACTACAGATCAAAAGTAATAAGATGTAATATTTTAAAATATGGAACTTATTGACTTAAACTAATGCACCCTACGGCTCTCAACATAATACAGTTATTATATCAGTGAAAATTGCATTGTATAAATTATGGAAACATTTTCAGCAAGGAAATAAACTACTGTGCAAAATATTTGAAAAAGTGTTGAGGTACACTGTACCAAAAAATGCAGCAATCTGAATATTAGTAAATTGGGAAAAAGTGTCCATTTAGCATGAGCAATTAACAGTATTGGCTTGCATCATTCATGTTAAGTTTACAGTCTGGGGACTAGGACTTTGTAAACTTCATGAACACTGTTGTTCATTGTGTCCAAATTTATGCATATCTGACAATGTGAGCTGGACTGCTAAAGGTACTGTCTGGTAAAAAAAGCCTTCTTTTGAGATTACAGTTGTCTCACAGTAAAGATTTTAATCAATGTGAAATATATGCCTATGCCTTCAGTCAGTTTGTTTAATCTTTTGTTTGCATCTGTTTCTCAAATAGCAATTTTTTTTTTTTTTTTATAATCCAGAAAGTCTCATCATGTCTTGAGCTTTTTAACCACAAAGTCCCTTTGTGCTGTCCAGTGCTTGCTGTGCAGACATCAGGAACAAGAATGTGGGCACATAATATAAGATTCAGTTGGTATAATGGATGGGTTTAACAAGTGTAAAAGACTGGGTACATTAAAAATAAATAAAATATAAATAAAATGTGGCAGTATCCTGACCTGATGAAAACAAGTATAATTGCAGTATTTAAACAAAAAACAGCAGTTGTGTCAGTGCCATTTTCACTATGGGAACAATAGCAGTAGAAAGAATGCCCTTATACCCACTTAATACTCCAGGATAACTGTAGAGATTAAAAGGTTATAGCTTAAAAATGGTAGAAGAAACCATGGGAAAGACACCATTGATGATTGCTGAGCTGCATTTGAAGTTTAAACTCTTTTGGCAGTATGATGTCAAAGACTGTTCATGTTCAGAGAATGGAATGCAAGTGGTGTTTTTGTGTTCTTTACATGAGCAGTGATAAGTCACAACAATGATAATGATCATAATTGCACAAAGTTACTAAATGTGTCTAATTGAAGGCCTGAAAAGGTTTAACCTTTTCCACAATGATGTTACTGATAATATTGATATAATACCAAAGAATCTCAGTTTCATTTTCACAGTAACCAGATTTGAGGAAAACTGCGTAGGTTGATAATTGAGTTCAAAGACTAGATGGGTATGTTATCTTACAATTCAAAACAACAGGTCAAAGGTAGTTGGTCATATGGATCACACAATGTCAGTCAAGAGTGTGTCAAGAAAATTTTAACAATAAAGAATAACAATCACTGTGTGACAGCGACCATAACAGTAATTGGTAACATATGGCCAAGAAAGAACATACTGTAAATAAATATTTGTATAGTGGGTTAAATACATTCCGTTACAAGATCAGCTACATTAAAAAAAGAAATAAAAATACTGGGTTAATGGTGCTGTCATACTGTGCATGATGATAAGCTACTTTAATATAACATATCACAAAAATTTTATTATACTGAAATGAATTTGGCACAGCATCCAAAACTCATAAGCATCTGAAATGCATCGCAGCAAATATTCATGAGGAAAAACAAAACAAGCAAGTGTGCCATTCATAGCCACAGTAGTTGTGTAACATGCAGACCTAAGACATAAACATGACTGTAGGTGATGTAAAGACTGATGTAAAGAGGATTAACTAGTACCCTGCATGTTTTTATTCTAGAATTCTGACTGTCAGTCTTATAGGAAGAAAGAGCATCAGCTGTAAAGTGCCAATTTGTAATTAAACATAATGAGTCTATTTTATATGACATCATTTTTTTTTTCTTGAGCTTGTCATTACATTCAAGCAAAATAATATCCTTTTTCTTTTCAGAAAATGATCATTGACAGGGCTTCCGTGTAACACAAGGGATTTTGTCACAATCATTTCAAGTTCAAAGTTCAGAGCTAGAGGTGACCCCAGAGACCAGATGAATGTGCCATTTGTTTAGAAGGAACTTCAGGGAATGGGAGGGACACTGTCAGTCCTTAGATTTTGCGTGTGATGTTTCTTTATGCAAGATTTTCATCATGTCTGTGGAAAAGAACTGAATGGCAGCCAATACATTTCAGTCTCTAAAGACAAACGCACTGTGGACTGATGTAAAGAGGATTGTCAAAGATTTACAAGCAAAATTGCCATGGCGTCCAGTCAGTGACATAATTCATCCTTGCTCAAGGTAGAAGCCATAAACTTTATATGTCTTTCACTACCTTAATAGATAGAAACAGATATTGCTGTGGGAAGAGCTCATGTTGGTTGCAGTTTTTTGCAAGGAGTTTTCATTTAATGTGAAGGATTGTGAACATTATCATGACATTTGAAGTCGGCTCTGGAGCAATACATTTCAGGCTTGTAATAAAGGAGAAGGACAGTGGTACCGAGACTTTACTAGAATTTTCTATCAGAATCTTACCTCAAACAAGATTTTCAACCTGCAGTGAAATTTGCTTGTAACATCTACCTGTGGAACCAGATCCACTGGGCACGATTGAAATTACACTTTTTAGATTGTTATATTATTGAGGAGTATCCGATGAGACAGCCTTGACGTGTAATACACTCCAACACATTAATTTTGAAAATAGTGGTATTATGAAACATTTAGCGAGGCCTGACATTATGAATTATTATTGATTAGGACTGGCATTAATTTAGAAAACATGGTTGTTACAAAGGAATTCTAACGTCCTATCACCTTATTTTTTTTATTCAGATTAAATCAGTGTCTTTCTCACTTCTAATAAATCAGTCCCCTTGAAAGCAAAGTCCTCACTGTTAATCAACTCAAGGATAGACTGAGGCTTATTATTCAGTATTGATCAGTCACAGTATGATCCTTCACTTTACTGCTGTGCTGTGAAGTGGACCACAATGGGTGACCTTGTTGTTTTGGTTTTTCTTTTCTATTTTAATCATTGATACACTGAAATATGTTAAATATGGAATGATTTAGGGGGCTCCATGAATTTCACATGAAACATTTGGAATGTATCATACTTCAAGGCTGTCCCATCAAACAGTCCTCAATAACTATGTAGTCACAGGCTTAATTGTAAGTTTGAGCTGAGCAGCATTAAGTTTTAAGTTCATGATGATTTTCTTTTGTTTTTGATTCAGGGCTTAAGATCTGAAAGCAGTTGTGCTTGAAGGCAAGGGGAATTCTTGCTTGATTTTTGTGCCGGAGATCTGCATTTAATAATTTTTTTGATCAATGAAGATTATTTTATAGAGGTGTTTGTATTTGTTGTAAACAAGTTCTAATAAAAATTTACCCAAATCATATTGCTAACCATCCTGTTTTGCATTTTCTTCACTTTTCCAGGTTCAAGGTATGCCTGGTTTCCATTCCCACATCACTTGAAAATGGAAATCTGTCATAATAATTGATTTTAACACCAACTGACATAGCGCAAACAATGCAGATACTGTGTATCTCTTTGAGTTTTGTATGGTGTCTCAGAAGGGAAAAGAAACAAAATGGTATTCCACCAGCAGCTGTACTGTTGTGTGGGTTAACAGTGGAAACTGAAGAAAACTAGTTCATGTGAGAGAATTTTTGTATGGGATGAGAATGGCTTAGCAGATTGTTGTCCCTGTCAAGCAAAAACAAACATTTTTCTCCTTAAATCAGGGACAGACTTATCCCTCTTTAGACAATGTTTACAGAGTGTTTGTTGCAGTCAGTTTAACACAACTCTGTGTAACCAAACTAAATATGTAGAGTTTGTTTTTGCTTGAAATGAAAAACAATCACCTAAGCCATTCTCATCCCATACAAAAAAATTCTTCCACATGAGGCTTTCCATGATGATAAGTTACAAAGTATGCTGCGTAGCCCTTAAAAATTGGAAACAAAATACACTTTTCATATGAAGTTGAGCTTATCATGACAGTTAACATTCTTGGAGGTGTATGCTACAACTAAAAACTATCACTGTCAACCTGAAATTCAACTTATCCTCTTCAGACTGTGGTGGCATTGACTGTTTATGTTGATTCTATTGCTGCTGCTGCTGCTTCATCCTCTCCATCTTTGGTATCAGATTTCTCAGTGGAGTTCATCCCCTTTCCTTTAAGATTTGCAAGCTCAGTCTTTGCCTAGGAAAGTAAAATATCAATGTTATAAGATCAATATGACATACACATTAATGACCATCATAAAACTTCTTTTCTAGGTTTCACATGCTGCTCATTTTGAATCATATTTATAAAGCTGAACCTGATCTGGCAGCCATCTATATTTGTGATTACATATTGAGACAACTGAGTGTGAGGGACAACTGTTCATATTCCTTATCGCAATCACCTGTCTAACAGGATCCCAGTTGCCCTTTGTAAAGTCCAATACCTAAGGGAAAAAGCACTGTGCAAGGTGTAAACCCAACCAGCTAATCTGAAACATCTTCAGGGAAATTCAAGGGTTTCAGGGCTGACCACAGGATTAAAAGAGTTTTCTTTCTTGATTGAATTTACACAACTGACTTTTCAATCTGCCAAAAAGGCAATGTCAAACTTGTGACTGAAGTACATTAATTTGGGAAGAGGGGGAAGCAATTTTCTTTACCCTGAGCTCTCTCTCCCCAAGAAATTAACTTGTGTTGGTCTGATCATACAATGCTCACCACTAAGCTCTCTGACATTTTCTAATCTTAATAGCATGTTCCTTTCTCTCGCCTCTGTTAGAAAAACCATTTTTGATTTGGATGATTTTTTTTACCCATGAGGATTTCCAAATGTCCAAATAAGAATGTAGTCACTGTACCTTACACTGATAGAGTCCATCTAAAATGAACTTGCTGAAGTTAAAAATCCCTTTAAATAAACAAAGTTAAAAATCCCTTTAAATAAACACTTTCTGTAAATCTCTCTTAAACAACTTGTCTGTCTCTGGTCCGTGAAATTCGGATAAAGCAGTTCCACTACTAGACATCGTGGGGAAATATATTTTCCATGTTAAATACTATACACATCTGTATCTGATAAAGGAGTCCAGCTCACCTTCAAAGCAAGTCCTTCATCCGCCATCTCTGCCACTTTTTCCCACAATTCTGTGCACAGGTCAAGGTCATCACAGTTAAGGGCAATCTGACCACCAATGAACATGACTTCCTGATTCTCAGGGTCATTCTTCACAATCTCTCTCAATAGGGCATAAGCTTCTTCATCACGGCCAAGCTTGTGATAAACATCTAGAAGTCTTGATTTGAGCTCCTGAAAATGCAAGATTCTTTATCAGTCTTAGCCTCTTCATGACATCATGTTCTTCTAGTGCTGATGTCACAAAATTTCCATGAATTCCTTAATAGAAATGCTCTATATGCCTACTGAATAGGGTGTATGAGGGCGGATGATAGGTACTCTGGAATGCTATTTCTGGGATGTAGAACTGTTGGTAACAAAGGGTAGGCGCATAAACATACACTACATGTAGGGAAGGGGTTAACCAGTGAGAAACCAACCTGAGTAGTTGTGCACATTCAAATTCAAAACTTTTGTTGGACCATAGGCCAACACGCATCACCTCACAATACAATAATATATGACACACAGTACACTGTAAAAATGCATGTTCCTCCCAAACTCTATGTTCATTCATTTGCCAATCAACAAAGTCATCAAAATTCTGACAGTGGTGATAGAACTTATCCTGATTAGAGAATATATGCATAGATCCAATATAATCTTATTGTGAAAGTTGACTACAGTGTAAGTCTTTACCTCTCAGGATCGCACTATGGAAGTGTGTTATGAGATGTTTTGTATTATCCACACAGCATTTAATAAGATATATACATGATTCTGTTGACACAGTTCCACTGTCTCCTTTATACTATATCTTTTCAGACCTAATGTACTTTCCAAATACTTTACAAGTATTTTTGAATGTGGTTTCTCTTAGAAATCTTATTTTATCAGTCACATGAACTTACAATGGCATCAGGATATTTCTGAAGGCCTTCCTGAACAACTGTAACAGCAGTCTCCAGTCTATTACATTGCTCACACCAAACAGCACCAACATTGTATGAGGTCCACTGGTAATCTGGGTTAAGCTCATCCATGGTTCTCACTAGTTTGAGAAATCGGTCAGTATCATTTGCTGGCAGCACCTCATTGCATATCACATAAGCAGTGAGTTCATTACTTCCTGGCCATCTAAGGAAATGCATAAAATTAAGGTTACAGAAGCCTAATCCAATTTCCCTCTTTGAGCCAATAAACTGTTTTCTTTACTGTCACTTACAAGAAATTCCACAATCTCTAAGTCTTCTTTGATTATTTACAGAATTCAATAAGCTTATTAAAAATGATGTTCAAAATATAGATCTTACAGTTCGTTTTCGAGTTGCGAACCAATACATCGAAAGGTGCAAACAACAACAAGCTAACCAGTTTCCTTAACGACAAGTGCTCCGCAGAGAAGGCCACACCGAAACCGAAGGGAATGATCCAAACTTCAGGTTTAATATACAAAATCAGGAGAGAATGTAAAATAATTCGCAGGTAGGTTCACAAATCTAGGGTCCATTCTGTCGTTTGGACAGATTGTGGAGAATGGACCCTACTGTCTTCTTAAGGCATGTAACAGCATGTTATTTTCAACCAATTAGAAGTCTGTAACCAAAAAGGCTCTCAAACCTACAGATAGGCTCACCAAAGGTTCTACTTCTTATAAGGTATTACAGTGGAGCATGGATAATGTATACACCTTGGGGCTCACTAAAATGTACATATTAACAGAAATACATATTAACAGGAATACCTTTAGAGAAGAAAAATTGGTCCCAAAAATACTCAGTAACCCTATTCATGTAGTAAGAGTGTTCATATTAAGTTTGCTCCACTATACTAGATTCCATTCAGTAGCAGTGAATAGTTACACTTGGTACTATGTTTAACCCATAGCAGCCCAAACTTTGGAAGTTACAGGAACGCCCAACCAGGGCCATGTGGCCCCGATGACTTTTATATAGGAAAAAAACAACCCAGATGCACTTGGTTACGAGAGAGAGAGAGATAGAGAGAGGGATAATGACTGACATGGGCAGATACACAGACACAGCTTGCACTCACACTGTTAATATGAAACCTTCACAATACATAAACTTCTATGATGAATAAACATTCTCTCCAGAAGAAAACAGATAAACATTGAGAACTATTTATTGAACTGACTGATGGGTCAAATGATCTAGTTACTGTCACGATTAGCAGCGTAACAGTTGTCACACATTGTTGTGATATGAGCAGGGCATATGTTGCATTGACAAATTTGACAAACAGTCTTTAATTTGCAATCTTTGGTCTGCGGACACTTGAAGCAGCGGTGCCTTTTCACAGTAACAGAATGGGCTTGGCCTGAGCCTGCAGCGGTGATTCCAGCAGCCTGGATTGATCTTTGGATGCCTGGATTAGTAGATGCAGCTCTTCTTCCCACCTCTGGCTGAATGAACACTTCACCGATGACGCGCAGAAAATTCTTTCTCTGGCCTTTTTTCGAATAATTTCTGTCATCAGGGTATTGAAGACTCCACAGAACATAAGCAGCAAGAAAAGAAATGTCCAAGAGGTTGAGGACATACACTAGTGCCCACCTCCTCGACCTCCTTCAATATGATTAATATGAATATTTTTTGGTCATCCAGTCAACAGTGTCAACACCTCCTTTTGTTTGATTATAAAAGAGGATTATTTCTGAGTGATCCAGCAACAATCAGAATTCCCATGTAGGCTTTCAACTGATCCATTGGCATGTCAGCTTTGTCCTTGTCAGACAGTTTCTTATTTGTCCATTTTTTCAAGTAATTCATCAGTTACAAAAAGAGATGCTGCGTCCACTGGATTTTGTAATTGTCCGGTATTTAGAGGCTTGCCTCTGGTACCTTGAAAAACCTCGCTTGTTTGCCCGACCATTTTGATCAAGCGATGTACATGACCAGGTTTGGCCATCCTTGCTCTTATAGGTATTTTCATTTCTGGCAGGAGCTTCATCATGAGATGAAGAGGAAAGTACCCGTGAATTATAGGCCTACTGGCCAACATCGATACTGGTATTACAAACTCACTTTAGTCTGACCTTATTTCATACAATAAAGCAATAAAAAAGTATCGAATTTAGTACTCAGTATTGACCACAGAGACCGAACACACTGTACAGGCCTTAAGTCACATGATACAAGACATACGATAGCTGAACATGCAACAACAAACGAGCCCCCAACAGTAGATCTATACAAACCGGTGTTTCTGCGAACATGCGTGACACATACCTTCAATATAAATTCACTACACCTACAAATCGGGCTCAAATGTGCTGTTTTTTGGATATGTAGTGTAAATATGGCATAGAAACAAAGTCATAAGAGCCCAGCTCCATTAATCCAAAGATAATTAATTTATGCATAATTAAACGGGGCTCTGGGGCCGCACGGCCCCGACTGGGCTGCTACGGGTTAAGGAGTTTTCTACTTCGAAGGAAATAGAGTGAGACCTAGGCTGCTTAATCACAGCTATCAAGACACATTCTTCACAAATTTTCAACTGTTGTAGTGGGTTCTCGGGTGGCAAACTTTGCAGAAGTCAAAAACTCATCACAGCACTTTTCTAAACAAGTACATACTGAAGAGATTTAATGATCTGAGTTGATGGCAATGAAGTGCGCTTGAAAATGGCTTCAAACCTTCATTATAAATGCAAGAAGGTCACTGAAAGTTAATCTTTCTCCCATATCTTTCCAACACTCAGGCCATTTACAAATTTCAGACATTCTCACAATAAGTGGTGTAATAAAGAAGCACTTGGCATTATGGCAAGGGGAGTGGGGGGGGGGGNGGGGGGGGGGGGGGGTATACAAATGTTGGTAAGGACAATCTATGCAGTGATTTTAAGTCAAGGGAAAAACACACAAATGGGCAACAGGGGCTCAGTGAGGCACAAGATCTTTGCCTTTTCCCATTTCAAAATGATTATCTATGCCACTGCTCACAGTTTGTTTTCAATGTTTATAGGTTTGATCAGATACTGAGTGTTGATGTTGACTGTAAGCTAGGAAATGTCATAAGGATGCCAAGTTATATATAATGTGGTTATTCTTAGGCAATGCTAGAGCTCTGGTAGACACTACTAATAATGGGAAAAAATGGCCATTCAGTTATCTGATACAAGGGCAGAGGACATGCAATGCTAGATAGCTTGAAATTCTTACTACACAACGTAACAACCATGCAGCAATATAATTATCTTACAAGTTTTCCAGTGCATAGCTGACAGTCTGCTCCTTAGGTCTGTGGGGACGCTGATCTGGTGGGTACTGTCTGTCACAGTGATCCAAGAACTTGTAAACAATTGGTTGATTGAGATTTGGACAATTCATGTGGCAGATTGCAATATTGGATGCTTCCTCATACATCTCAAGGGATATCATGTACCTTATCATTTCCCTGTGTACTGATGCAGCCCCTTGATTCACTTTGTTTTCTCTCTGGAGCATTGCAACTGCAAATGTACATATATTATGTAGTGCAGTGAAAATTCCTTGAGCAAAAGTGATTTGGGTCCTTTCAAAAAGTGAACATAATCAACATAATCTCCACCTCAGTATTATTCCTGATAATAATATGCTTTCATTCTGATCTCAAAGTACTTAATCATGACATATGAAATCTTGACAATTCATCATTTGCTGGTAAAGATGGCTCTGCAGTTCTAACAATTCAAGTTGATTCCCTTTCCTTGCAACATTTTAAACAATTGTGAAACTGAGACTCTGAGCCATTTATAATCAAGCACCAATACTGTTTGGGCATGCAAAAATTAACTCCACACATTACAATATGATAGGCAGTATCATAAAGTATAGTTTTGTCACCCTGACTTTGGCATCCTAAAAGCAAAGGCTTTGGATCGCAAGATATTTTTTTTTGTTTGTTTGTTTATGCAGCTGACTACTCTAAATTAATGAAGCAGAAATAACATTCCTCTAACTTACAAACCCGCTGGAAAATCGGAAGTGCTTCTGCCCATTTGTCCTGACATATAAGACTCAAGACCAGATTTTCCTGGGCCTGCCACATCTCATTCTGCTCCAGCTTCACCTCATTCACCTGTGGAAACATGTAGAAAATTCTCACAAAAACTTCAGTGTGATCTGAAGAAACTTGAATTTCAGGGAATCAGTCAATTGTTTTAGAGTTTGTAAAGTGTTGTGAGTGGGTAAACTTTGTTGTTTATAGAAAATATGGGACCCAGAGGCAGAGCATATAAAAATTTCTTGAGTAAATGCGGTTTGAGGTTGCAAGAGCTCACAGAAAATTTATTATACAGCAGATGTATTCACCCTCCGGAACCACTGGTTTGCCATATGTTTAGCAAACTAACCGCCAGTTGACAGCTTTATCCACAGCAGTGGATTATCATGCAATCTGGTCCAGACCATAAAACATTCTGTGGCCCAAGAGAAATGAAATGTCTAAAGACTGCACCATTTTAGCCAATGACAACAATGTTTCTTGATTTTACAGTGATGTGGGGATTTTAAATATGATCAAATCCGTTCATTTGCAGCTTTCATTTATTCATAACATCTTCCTGATAATAAAACAGTACTTTTGAAGCAAACGTCATTGGAGAATCTCATTCTTTTCCATGCTTCCAAAGAGCTGTGACTAGGAGGAGGTGACAGAAAGTGGCGTTTTTCTTTCCCCACAAACAACTTTATAACTCTCTGCCAACATTTACTATGTTTTACCTCCAAAACCTCGATGGCTTTCCTTGTGTACTCCTCACCCTTAGGAAAGTTTTCCCTGTAAAACTCCAGACTGCCGAGGTTCATATAACAGGCTGCTATAACTTCGTTCTGCCAGCCTACTGCATTAGCCTTGACTTCCAAAGACCTGATATAAAAAGTAAAAATGTATAAACAAATACTGTCACCTCATGTACGTGTAGATAAGACTTCTTATTCAACCCTTTGAGAAATTGCTTTGCAGTGTCATATGGTGTTACACATCTCATTCATTATAGATTCACAAAAAAAAAAACAGTATCCATCATACACATAAATGTACACAATATTACAAATTGTAATACAATACAAAATCATTGCTAGTCACCCTAGTGCAACATTCCCCCCCC
>JAWQUT010000071.1:380802-391635 GCA_033807755.1 Ellobium chinense
GAGGAAGGAGGGGAAGGCCATCATGACACTTTTGTGCACATCAGTGAAAGAGTGAATGGCTAAATGAAGTGAAAATTCATAAATAAGCATTTTTTTTTTTTAAATAAATACAGCTCACTTTATAAAAAAATGTATAAACTGAAATTTTGTAGCATATTTCATAACAGTGATGAGCATGATCATCTATTCCAGCAGCCTACCTCTTCATAATGTTTCTGTTTCAAATGAAGAATTCCCAGTCCGTTGCAAGTGAAGGCCAATGTTTGCTTTGCCATATCATCATTCACAGACTCAAGATATCTGCACACAGAGAAGAAAATAAAGTTATTCAGAAATTTTGGTCCATTAAACTTGAGACTGGTACTTTGCGATTAATTTTAGATAACAGATTTAAACCACGTACTTGTACTGGTAAATTAAAATACCTGATCCTAATGATGCTTAGCAAACAAATAATATTTGTGGGTTCCTGTGCATACCACTGGAATTTGATCTCCAATTTGCTGACATTATTGCAATCCCTAGTTGCCCGTGTCATCACAGCCATAAGCAAACAATTAAAAAATGCATTAAATCAACATTTAATAACATATCTTACACACTTTTCTGATCAATAGTAACTTGAACTAGAAAAATAAACACTTCCATCAGAGAACATGGACAACATGTGTATACAGTATAGTATGGAGCCATGGCAAGAAAAGTCAGCTCTTCTTTCAAGTGCTTTTGATGGAATGATAAAAAAGAAGTCAGCAAGTCCAGATATTATATCTGTGGTCAGTGTATCATCTGAAATGTGTGTTCCTACATTAAAAACAGTTTGACCATGAAAACAACCACACAATTCAAAATACAAACCTCCTACACTCCTCCATTACTGCTGTATGCAAGATTTCAGCTTTCTGATATTCTGAGTTGTCAACCAAGGAGCAAGCTAAATAATATCTGTTTTCTCTCAGCTCACCCATCCTCACAGTCTCATTAATCTTCCCTTTGATGTTTTCCTGGAAGTGAAGATGACAAGACAAAATTCTCACTTATATGGATTTTCAGACATAAAGGCCCTTCAGTCTACCAGTGAGATAAAGTGACACAATCTACTTGCTAAAAATTCTGATAGGTACCAGTTTATAATTGTTTCACTGTAAGAGAAGACTTAAGAAGGGCCTCTCATACAGATCTGTTTGATGAATAGAGGCAATAGAAGGCAAAAATAATTCTGACAGATTAAATGTAAATGTAAGCTACTGTATATGAGAATGTGAGATGGGCTTGCAGATTTTTGGATCACCTCTGCCTGGAACAACTTGCCCCTGTCTGAGTGCAGGCGACAGGGTACTCCATAATGTACAATCCACTTCTCAACCAGATGGTGGACCAACCAGATGACAGAGTTCCTTGTCCCCTGCACTCAGACAAGGGCAAGTCGTTCCAGGCAGAGGTGATCCAGGAACCTGCAAGCTTAGCCCACCTCACATAATTATAGGATGAGCATTTTACCTGATATGGGCAGAAACTTTCATAGAATGTCTCCTATGGACTACACAGAATAAATCACTACACAACATCAGGTTGCAACAACTTTATAACACAAACATTCACATTTCTGTAGAGCCTTGTGAGGCACTCAAAAAGAGAGGCTTAATTATGTGGCATATTCCCAAAACAATGAGAGGAATGATGATGATGATGATGATGATGATGAAATCTCACAAAGGTTCATTATTTGAATAAATGGCAGGCTATTGGCATTGCAAATCTTCTTGTGTGAATAAAGGCCAATTTTCAAAGCAGAGTATCTTCTACAACTTGGACAAGAGACAACCTTAGTACCCTTTCTTAGCTTATTGCCCGTTTATCTAATGAGCAAAAGGACATTTTAAGGTGTAAAGAGGATGTGCAAGCCCTCCCCTAACATCCCCACCTCCTGTCACATAACTTTTCCCACCACTGAGAAAAGTAAAAAAATACAGTTCTCGCCAAAAAACTCAACTATCAACAGATAGACTATACTAGGTTCACTGGTAAAGAACGTTTTTGTGCCAACTGATGCTCAAAGTCAGAATTCTTGCTGCATTAATCAAACTAGAAAGGGTGTAATGTAAACATACTACTGGGAACTGTAAGACCTGACAACATAATTAACTAAAGTAAGTCCTTGGGCCACAGCAAAATCATATACAGAATACTTTTTTCTTGGTTAGTGTCTTTTTTCTCTAATGAGAGAACCTAAACCTAGTATTAGGCTATTTAGTTCAATTCAAAATTTTCCAAACAGCTTATTACTGGTAAATACTATGCAAAGGGGTGGTGTAGCAAGCAAGTTTCGATCAGTATAGACGTGTTGTGGAGAGGCAATAAATACAACTGCTACTCCTTATAGACACCACTGATGTTGCTACGTTGATGCATAAACCAAGTCTGTTATGCAGAAAATGGAATACAGTGGAACCCGCTTAAGCGGGACATGCGTGAGCGGGATGCCCGCTTAAGTGAGACGAATGCCTGGGGAACGGAATTTTTGCTATTTAAATCTATACATGTGAGCGGGACGGCAACCGGCTTAAGCGAGACGACTCGGACCCAGACTTCCGTAATATACACGCTGTGTTTAACAGGAATGCTGCAAATTGTCACTATCGCACTGTGTCTTAGGGCTTGCTTACCTTTGCCCATCAGCTGAAAACCTGACAGCTACAAAGAAGCTTGTACTGACAGCCCTGATTACCCCCCATATGTTACGTGAGAAGTGATTGACACTACCTCCCCATAGTCCTTTGTCAGACAGTTGACCCTTTGGCGCACGCATGGACAAATCAGAGCGGACATCCTAGCCGCTGGTCATTTAACCCGCGCAAACATCAACGGATCAAGATTAAGTAAGCCCCGCCCCCTGTCAGCCACACTTTATGCTTTCTTCAGCTTAGGCAGTGATTGACACTTACGAGCCTTACCTGCGCTACTGCACAACATTCAGCCAGGATGTCGTTCACAAAGGCATGACCATCGTTCATGCTGCGTAAAGGCTTTTTGACACATGCCGCTCGCGTCTCGCTCTGGCCAGATGTGGAGCGAGAAGTGTGACGCTTATCTTTGCTGGTGTTCACGATCATGTAAATTTGATCCCAAATTATTTTTGATCACTTGGATGGGGAACGGCAAACATCTCGACTTCAGAGATGTTAGACCTTTCATATTCTCTCCAGTTTTATTTTAACATGTATTATTTCTTTCCCTCCGATCTAGACATGTCCCTGTCCCGATCTTTAAAAGAAATTGTTTTTTAATTTTTAAAGGAGAGCCGTGAGAAGGCTTAGGTGCCTCTTTGAAGCCAACCAAAAATCCTGTTCCCCGCAAAGAATGACTAATAATATGCTCTGCAAGTCTACTGAAAATGCAGTTAGACTGCAATAAGTATATTTTAAACAGTACAGATACAATTTAAATCTGACTCCGTTGTCACACCTCACTAGCAACAAGTAATGATATCTAGCCACAAACTAGCTAAGAAATCACTTTATAATGGATAGTCCGCCTAAGCGGGAAGCCGGCTTAAGGGGGACGATTCGTCGGGAACGGAGTCGTCCAGGCAGGTTCCACTGTACTTCTTTATTGGTAAAAAGGCGTAACCAGCAATCAATTCACTGTACGTAGATCATAACAGTCAACTCCCTCCACAAAATACTACTTCCTTGCCTTTTATACTAACTTCAATAGAAACTCTAGAATAAATGACATCATCATCATATGATGTGCCCAAACAAAACGCACTAGTCTAGAAGAAACGCACAGCAACTTCTAGGCTGACTAAAATCAAAACATGCCAATCGCGGCCCCATTCGAACCTTCGAGAAGGCTAAACAGCATTTACTCAAAACCACTAGACGGTCGAGCTTTGATCTAATCAACACACCTCCGCTGCAAGACAGCCTTGATATGGGGGGACGCGCACTGCCACCTTAGTTAAAAGAGAGCAAAAATAAACTGATCCCAACAAGGAGGAAAGCTAGTCCTGCAATATTCTTGAATCATGAAGGACCAAAGCTGCGGTCCAGGACCGTAGAGTAAAGAAAAAGGGAGGGGGTGGGGGGCACTAGCCCAAGCAAACAAGAAGTGTCACAAATGATGTTACAGGTGGTAATTGCAGGGAAACGCATATAGATAAATGTGAATATTTCTGACCACATACAGTCAGGCCTGAATGTAACTTGTCTTCATTATGCAGAAATTATGGATTTATGATGTTTTGCTATCAGTACGAAGCAATGTTCCCACAATTTGTTTTTTAAATTGGCAGTCCCGTAACATCATTCCAGATTACTCTAGACTTCTCAGTTAATAAGAAAACCATCATGCCAGTCTTTTGAAAACTAGAACTTCATGAAAACCTGTTTCCAATTTTTTGTAAAAAAATGAGATCCTCGTGGACAAAAAAAAGCACATTAACAGTAAATAAACAAATAAGTGATGGTCTGCTTCTCACCAAAATTTTGACTGTGCGCTCCAAGACTTTGACTTTCAGTCTATGGTAGCGGGCAATGTCAGCCATGTCCCTTAGGTCATGCAGAACTGGCAGCAGCTGTGTTGTAAAAAGCACCATGGTGGATTAATACTATAATGCAAAAAGAGTTCTAACAGAAACACATTAGATGCAACCTTTCCACCCTAAAAAAAAAATCTGGAATTTCTCAAGAACTCTTCTGATAGCTTCCGGTTGTGCAGGAATAGTTATGTTATTGTCTCAGTTCACTCTCTATTTTTTTATTATTTACTATATAAACCTGAACCACAATAATGCTTTTCAAATGTCTCTGGCCTATGACCCATGACACTCACAATTCTTAAAATTTCCACTGCCTTGTCAATATCAAGCTTTCACTTCAGGCTTCATTTTTAACATTCTTTCTTTACCTTTTGGTTATAATCTGCTTTTCATTCTTCTTCATCTTCTTCTTCTGCAAATGCACTTTCTCCTTGTGAACCTATCTTTTTCTACTGAGTTGCTAGACTTTCACTATTGATCTTTCCTCCTCCTCATCTTCTAAATTCCAGTTCAGATTCAGTTTAATTTCAAGATATTTTCAAATCATTTAAGAATGCACTCCTACAAAATTTGCAAAACAGAATTTTAAAATAATAGTGTCATCCCTCATGCTTGCTTCTGTCACAGCAATTTAATATATGTGCTCTGACCAATTCCTCCTGCTGACAGGAGGCATTTATCAATCTGATGCATCTTATGTATCCTATCCACCCAGGAGATGCAAATGCAACATAACCTGGGAACCAAATATTCAGCTGACAAACTACAAAGCAAGACAGTAACAGCATGTAAACAGTGGACATGACCAGACTCCATGGTACAGATGAAAGCTTAGCATTTTGAGAGTTACGCAAAACCTCCCTCTTCTTTGTCACTTTCAAACAACCAAAAAAAATCTCTCTGTGCCCAAGAACAATCCACAGCAGACTCACTTTGTAGCCAGGGGGTTCAGCATTTTCCTGTTTAGTTTGCTGTTGGTAGTTGTAGATATCAGCAACCGCCAAGTCAAATGATTTGAACAGTGCCTCGCCAGTTTCATCTTGGGTGCAACCAGTATCCGCCCACAGATCTATCAACTCATACATGCTTCTTCTGATAAGTTGGATAGATGAATACAAAGCTGTACTGGCACAAAAAAACAACATAGAGCTTACAAGGGCATATAATTTTATTTGTATACAGTAAAACCTGTCTTCTGCGGTCCCTGTCTCAAGTGACCCCCTCCATTCTACATGCACTTTTCCTGTTTACCAACCGTTTTCTCATTGAAACTGACCTCCAGTCAGTGGCTCCCTTTGATCACAAAGCATGGACACCAATCAAAGAGGCTTTTTTTACCGCAACGAGTGACGATATAAGCCCTATCCACTTCCAAGGTCAGGAAACCAGAGGTCCGAAAATTATCATCTTTACACTGAAAAGAATATACTGAATGTCCCAGTAGTGAGATTTTGATGAACTGAAACTGTTGTTTTATTATCAATCCAGGAGTGTTAAAGCTCTAGCCCCTAATCCCATGACCGTGTTGTAAATAATAAAACTGCAGGGGTCTATTTTCACAAGAATTTTGATGCCACATGGGATGTTGGAGTGTAAGAAATTGATCTCTAATTTACATTAGGCCGATAAAACTTCAAAATTTAGCCTGACCAAACTTACATAAACAAAAAAATAATGTATTCTTTCATTGAATTTAATCATGTGGTGTGGAAGCCACATCTGGTCCCTCTAACTCCTATCAATGCATGGCACAGATGTCATTTTAACCTGTCATGTTCTGCCTACTCAAGGAAAGTGAATTACAGACTAGACTGTATCAAAGCTTTCAGCCAGCACCCTATACAGCAAAACAATAAAATGTTGTAATCAAGTGATGCAGTCAGGCGCTCTCAACCTAAGGGAGGTGTAGCTTATAAGAGGTAAATTAAAAATCATTAAAGGCATTGTAAAGAGAAAGTTGATGATGTCACCTATCGCCTGAGTCATTAACATATAAAATATGAGTACCAAATTTTATGCATGTTGGTTGCAACCCTGGAAATCCTGGTGTTGAACTGTTAGGCTGTCCTATAGTATACAGCAAAACAATAAAATGCTGTAGTCAAGTGATGCAGTCAGGCACCCTCAACCTAAGGGAAGTGTAGCTTATGAGAGGTAAATTAAAAATCATTAAAGGCATTGTAAAAAGAAAGTTGATGATGTCCCCTATCGCCTTAGTCATTAACATATAAAATGTGAGTATCAAATTTTATGCATGTTGGTTGCAACCCTGGAAATCCTGGTGTTGAACTGTTAAGCTATCCTATAATCAGGGAAGTGATAAACTTCAAGAAAAGTGACAGGAAAGCCAACAATGGGTCACATGGCAAGGGTTTTCAGTGGACCACAGGTGCTTAACATACTAAAGTTTTAACCACAGTAAGTTGAATGGAATGTCAAAATTCATGCACGGTAAATCACCATTTTATCATTTTAAGATAGTTCTCATTTACCTGCTCAAAGCATGGAAAACCCATATATCACTCAGGGTTTGCACTAGACCGGTTTTGTCATTTATTTTCTTCTGAAGCCAAGGGAGCTCATTGGCCACTTGCTTTATTTTTGGACTTGACAGGTCATCTGGTCTTTTCTTGACCTGTTGAAAAGGAATGGTTTGTGCAGCAGCATGGTTGACTAGTTACAGTATTGAACTCAAGATGAATAGGTCATGGGTTCAATTCTTCAACACAATCATGTTGTGTCTTGGGAAAGCATTTCATTCATATGTTCTTCAATCCACCCATCTATAAATGGTGTACCTGGCTACCGGCAGTGGAAAATATTGTCAGAATGCTAGCATTTAGTGCCTGTAAATGGCCTCAGCACTGTATGCTCCTCAGGAAGTTGAGGAAGTCCTAGAGGGATCAGGCCTGCTGAAGTAATAACAGTATTAAATCTTGTGAGCGGGCATGAGCCTGAATGAGATATTTAAGCTGCATTATTATTATTATTATATTATCACTGATAGTCTCCAAACCAGGAACTCTCGTACTTATGTGAGCGAACTTACTTTTTAAAAATTTCAGAATGAGTCTCTTAACTGCCCGCCGAACTTCACAGATTCATTCAGGGAGCAGATACTCTGTTCTATATATAAAGGAGTCCTAAGTTAGGGGAGATATCCTGCTAGAATCTAAGGTAAGAGCTCCTAAGGACAGTAAATACCACCAAAAATGAATGAATGTTGATATGCTAGTCCAATCGAAGTTTTAATTTTCAGTTTATTGAGTCAAGTCTTTACAGGAAGTATGGACTGGTTGTATAAAGGATTATTAGTGTCTGTACTTCATACAGGCTGATCAACCATTAGTCAATAAAAAAAAGAAAGACTTGGTTAATTGGAAAGCCATAACCCATATAATTTATACAGTATTTAGAATTGCATTATGTTTCATTAGATTCCTGCTACAAGAAGGGTTATTATTTTTTGTCTCTTTTTCAAACTAGAGAAAGTGAGGGTTAAAATGACCCATAAGTCTTGGTAATAAGTTTGAATTTCGTTTCATACACTTATGCTCTATTCAGTACATTCATAACTTTCAGTCAGAAGCATCTAGCAATGATGTAAGTAAAATACTTCCTGCAAGACGTTTCTCTCACCTTGGTTAAAGACTGTACTTGATGATATAATTTGACAAGTAAGATACCTAAAGTCTTGAGAATATACATATAAACTAGCCAATACAAATATTCCTGCAGATATGTATGGGTTTTACCAGTGTAGAAAAGTATAGCAAATGATTATGGTACTGGATTTAGGATCTACATATTGTGGGTTCAATGTCCACACGTTCATGTTGTAAGTGCCTTAGGAAAGCATTTCATTCATATCTCCTCAGTCCATCTGTCTTTAAAATGGTTACCTGGCTATAGGCAGTAGAAGATACTGTCAGAATGCTAATGATGAGTGGCTGTAAATGGCAGCTAGTGACACTGTAGTGTTCCCAGGGAGTTTAGAAATCTTAAAATGATCAGGCCTGCTGGGATAATAATGGTGTGAAGTCTTGTGAACAGGGATTAGCCTGGATGCGTAATTTATAAACCACATTATTTTTATTATACAAAAGAGAGAGAATGAGAAATTAAGTGCACCATGACATACTGAAGAAATGGGTAAGGAATAGGAAGGTGGGCATTCACATAATAGTATACTCACCTTCCGAAGCTTGTCAAAGTATTTTATCAGCTGGCCCACAATAGCAGCTCTGCAAGATGACACACCACAATTACTGAGGCACTATGGATTTATAGTATTCTAGCTGGACCTAAAAAAAACAATATCACCAAACTTCTACACTGTTTGGTACCTGTGTTATTGTCTTTCCCAGCATTATTTTATTATCTACACTCTTATGAGCGTCTTGATCTTTCATGTTGTGGACTGTAAAATAGGACAAGACCAAAATTTACTAGCTTGACTGATTAATAAGTGTACTACTCATGCCAATAAGATGAAAAATCGTGTGAGTGAGAGTAATACCTTGGCACAAGGCTGATAAGCCCCATTACTATTACAGTTATTATGATTACTGTCTAAGACCAGACTGGGTAAAGCTGATTGTTTTGGCTCCACAATATATCCTCTTATCCGTAGCAACCAAATGAGATGAAATTTACTACTGTTAAATCAAGTTAGTAGATAAAAATGGGGCTTACCTGAAGATTAATGAAATTGAGTTTCTTCATATTGTGAATAATGAGGCAAAATTTTTCCACATCCTCATAATTGAACGCCATATAGCATGAACTAAGTAACTTTTCAAAACATCTACAGTCAACATAACAGCACAGTCATCATCATATGTGGTGTCCAGGATAAACCTGTCAAAAGTTGCAGATCAAGCTTTTGTGCTGGGTGCAAAACAGTAATTTTTGCTTTCAAGGTCGAAATTTATTTTTTTTTCACTATTACATTAATCAACATTCTACCTGTCTCCTCTACAAAGTTGAGTTTGCAATTCTGCAATATGTTTTCCATTGTGCTGAAATGCATTTATGATTTAGTTTGCCTTCTTTAGAGCCATTTTTTTTTTTAGTTTTAAGATTTGTTACTTCCAGATTGAAAACATGCTTATCTCAGCTTTTAATAAAGATAAAAGCTTAAAATTAAAAAAAAAATTGTTCAAAAATAAGTAAGAAATACACACACAATAACATCTTAAATTTGAAAATCTGACCATTATGAATGATTTTCCTCGGCATATCTAATATTTAAGAACTCCATATGTTCAGGACCACTTCCAATTCCAGGAAACATTAAAGATCTTGGACTAAATTAAATATCAAAACATTGAGCAAAAAATCCTAGTTTTGCATCAAGTAGGTGATGAATTTGAGAGCATGTGATTAGAGTTGGAAGGTTCTAACATAAATGGTCTATAATGATTTATAACTTTTCAATAAGAACATAAAGCATTGACAAATGCAATATGGTTGCTTACTTTTCTTCCTCAGACTGAAGATATCTTTCTTCAACAGCTTGTTGCAATTCAGAAAAGGCAAACCTTAACAAAGACATTAATCAAAGCAAACATGAACAAACACATTAATCAAGCCTGAATATCATGTTAGTCACACAGTGAAAACTTCATCCATTCTCTATGTAACCGGGTGGCAAGGCATAAAGTATAGTACTCTTTAATCATTTAAGAGGGCGGAATGTTTGATTGCTTACCCCTCAGAGAAGCCACTCTTCAACAACACCTTCACTTCATATGACATGCATGTATGTCCTAAGTTTTAGGTGCAATCAGCTCTTGAACATACATGTGTGAGCAGTTGGTAAGTGTGTTAGGGTTATGGGTTACACTAGGCTCACATATGGAGGTTAGGAAACTCTTCAGGTAGTAGATTTTTAAAGTTTAAATTCCTATAATGTTTGCATCCCTGTGAGATAGTGGAAGCACATTTAGACTTGAATGCTGAGAAACTCTGAGCTTGATCCCCAGTGGGGACAGGAAATTTTCTAATGTTAGTTTTTATCAGTCTTTCTTCTAAATTTTGACCTTTCACAGTAATTTGGTAAAATTCTGAGTGACACACTTCCCTAGATAATGTGTAACAGTTACAAAATTATTAGAATAGGCTCACATTCCTCCCTCTTACTGATAATGATGAATACAATGCTAGAAGAATATATCTTGCCATCCAGTACAAAGCAAAGTGGGAGGTAATATTTGAAAAGCTGAGATAATCCTATAAGAATGGTCTTAGGTTCAGTGGTAGAGAGTCTTGGATTCCCCCCCCCCCCC
>JAWQUT010000071.1:394880-426994 GCA_033807755.1 Ellobium chinense
CCATCATTACTTTACAGTCCCATCCATGTTATAGTGGCAATAAGATTCTGTCATTCCAAGTTCAAATAACAGAACACTAACCGAGAGAACAATCTTCAGAAACAGTGGATTTTGAGTCTGCTCCGCTTCTACAACCCTCTGCAGCTGATGTGGAGACAATTCTTTGCCATTAATTTGAAGGACTCTCTGAAAAACAAAGATATGTAATATTTATTGATGTAACATATGCTCAGCATAACAGTCTCATCCTTTCTTTTCTATATAAAGTGTCTTCCCTCTTGTCATTCAAGTATTAATATAGATGCATCTCATAGCCTTTAAAAACTTCCCAGAGATTCATTTTTACTTTAGAATGCACAAAGAAGGAAGGGGCATAGATTTCTGCAATTCAGACATTTAACAGCCAGAAGAAATTCCCTCCCTAATCCAATCTCCAAACAGACATTTAGTCTAAAGCAGTAAATGAATGGATTTTTATCAGTTGCTTAGGGCTGATTCAATGTATCTTACAATAAAAATCGCACAGATTCTTTACCTTACAGATTTCTTTCTGTATATCCTCTGAAAGAGGACGGATCACAAGGTCAGAGAAGCCTCGCTGTGTCACAAGGAGGTCATATGTTTCACTGTCGGTGTCCAGAGTAGATACAACCAGATAAAAACCTGATGGAAATGTCTCAGGTAGCCAGTACAGATGCTGTGTAAGTTAACAGAAGTTGGAAACAACTTTAAAGACAGAAATAAGAACCAATGAAGTTTCAAAATGTGATTCATATTATAAATGCAATTTGTTCACAAGACTAGTCCATGAAGATTCAAAGAACGCTATCGAGTGGCCAAAAAAGAAAGAGCTTTATTTATTTCCTGGGCTTAATTTCTTCAATAGTTCTTACTGTATGCTCTTGAAATTTGACACACTTTCACAGATGGAATTTATCTATTAATGCTGCAGATTTCAAACATTAGGTGAAATAGTTGTCACAAATAACAAATTAAAGTACATTATATCCACTAAAAACAAATTAAATTACGTGTCATCTAATAATGGCCTTCCATGTGCACACCTACATTGGCTCAGCATACCACTTTTTGTTTCGTGTTTTATATTTTTATCATCCTGAAAATATATAAAACCTAGTTAATGAAAGATGCAACAGTTACAGATTATCTGTTTATTAATATGTCCCAAATTTTATTCAAGTCTACTTGGAAGTCTTGAAGTTTCCTTTTCTTTGTCTAATGTAGATGCTGAGAACTCATATTTTGTTTTGTCCCCTTAAAATAACTCAGTTATATTTTATTCAGTGCTTCTTAGAGCCAAAGCATCTTTTAAATCCTCATCTCCTACACCTATCCACCCCTCCACCAACTCCATATCACTACTGTGAATACAACACTGAAACCAATCACGACAGGATTCTCTACAATATAACCACAAACACTATGAATAACCACAAACACTATGAATGCGTGAAGGGCCAACATAAAAAGGATGTTTTTATAACTCTGCTCTTTATCACTGTTCTGGACTTCCAAGCCAATATGCCAACTGCACCACTACAGCATGAGTTCTCTTCAAAAAAGTTTTACACCCCACTTTGTACAAAATACATATCATACACACGAAGCCCACTACATAGGCAACATATGATAAGTAGATAGCATATGTAAAGTGGCTAACTTGAGCTAGACAGCGAGAGCATAATGAATACATATTTACCTTAGCTGTTTTAGTAGGCGCTGTGACTTTGTTCAACCCATCAATGATTAGAACAACCTTTTTCCCATCAGATGATGCTTGCTCCATCTCATTCTGAACATCAACATAAATGTCGTGGAACTCGTTGCTGTTTACAGAACCCCCCTTGGCCTGTTTTGAATCGTCTGCTTTTGACTTTGTTTGCTTCCCATTTATGTCCCGAAGTTCAGCTAAAATACGCTGAAGAATACTTTTTGGATCTGTAAGAATATGGCAAAGTAAACAATGCTAACAAGTATAATGTGAATTGTGTATGTCTGTTTCATACATCTGAGAAAATCAATATGTGACACCATGTTCCTATGTTTTTATTTCAGAGAAGGAACCAAACGTTAGGTAAATGAAAGAAAATTTACAGTTTAGTGGTTTTCAGTGTGTTAGGTGAATGAAAGGTTTTCACAAATGTTCACAAAAATCTGGAAATCAATTAAACTGGAGCCACTTATCCTTGTATTCTTCACAAAATCTCTGGCCTTAATGCAATTGCATGACACTACATGCACAATAGGTGACCATGGTACCACCATTGACTTTGAGGAGAGGGGCAGATGAGGGATGAAGGAGTTTCAGTACAGTTCCTTTCCGATTCTTCAACTCCTATTTACTATTTGCTATGGTCCTGGACTGCATCTATCACATCAAGACAGATCATTTGCACCTTTTCATTTCTCTTTTACTGCTTCCCAGGTTGCCTTGCCCCCTACACATGTGTTCACAGAAGCTCCTCCATACTCTGCATTCCCATTATGCCTACCCCCATATCCCCTCACCCCTTCATCTCCTCCGTGTTTCAGTTAGCCTGTTCAAAGTCACCACTATAATACATGCAAAATTACCACTGATGTTCATGTGAAGAACCATCATGGACAGTAGTGATGAACGTCCATTCATATGTAACTGGATGGCAAGGCTATATTCTTCTCTATTGATCAAAATGGGGGGAGGAATATGAGTCTGATCTGATCACTGTTTTAGCTATTACACATTATCTTGGGAAAGTGTGCCACTAGGGATTTTACCAAATTGTGGTGAAAGTTCAAGTTTGAGAGGAAAGGCAGAAAAAAACCTACCACCAGAAAATTTCCTGTCTCTAGTAGGGATCAAACCCAAGGTTTCTAAGCTCGCAAGTCTACCACTACACCACAGGGATGCAAACTTCAGAGCCATTTTATTCTTAAAAACCTACTACCTAAATATGTTCCTTAACTTTCATGTGTGAGCCTAGCGTTTACTCATGACCCTGACACACTTCCTAACTGCTCACACATTATAACAGTATTTCCTACTTTTACTATAAATAAATCATCCAAAATTTGATTAGTACTGTCCTTGAATAAATCTCAATTCCCCTTTATTAAAGTTAATTCCACTTCATATAATCAACCCAATGGCAAGTTAGGCTTAATCACATTTTTTTAAACTGCAGAAAACTGGTACTGTATTTGTTACATAAAAGTTGCTGGATAATTGCAACTCCATTTAATGATAACTTTTTCATGCTCTCGAGGAGTTGCATTTAAGTGGAATCTACTGGTATACATGGGACACACCACTTGTGGTAAATGGTCACAATAGAATGTTCTGAATAACATTATTATGATGCAGTTTTCTCAAGAGCCAACTTCCTGTTCAGCATGTTAATAGGATGATGGGAATGTGAGTGAGGCCATGCCGCAGGGCATACTTGACTATGAATATGTAGGCCTACTTTTAAAATGATGGAAAGTTATGCATTCATTTCCACAATGCTGACACACCTATCTGATAAAAATCTCTAAGTGTTTCCTCCTTCCATTTGCCATGATAATGTGATCATAGCTTGATTATCCCAGATCCTGAGTGCCTTCTTATCTCCAAGATTATTAAAGGTGAGTTATACTGATTCTTCACACAAGTCATTGTATGTATTTCTAAATAATACACAGGACTGATGCATAATGAAGGTGAAATGACACTTACAAATCACATCAACAGATTGAGTCAGAAGTCTAGAATAAGTAGCACTGGGATGGGATGAAAAAGAATTGTAAAGTGATTATTTGTATTACCTGTGGTGCCCTCTGCACATCCAACAAAATGATAAATGAGTGCAGTACTATCAACACTTTCCAACTTCTTCTCAAAATTGGCTAAAAGTGCTGATTTACCACAACCTGCTGGGCCTCTGACCAGCACTTTTGGATTTCCTGAGAAATGGAGAATAGAGTATGATGTCACAGACTTGAACCCATTATCCATTCATTATCTCTAATTTATGGGATATTTGAGTCTGTGATTTAATAAGCAGAAACATGAAATTTGGGGACACGTGCACAACAGATAACCCAACAAGTATGCCAGCACTTGAATAGATGAGATTTGAAGTCATGATATCCTAAAGTAAATTCAACAGAGCTAATCTAACATGACAGCTCTTTACCCCAAATTTCAGTCAACCTGAATGAAAAAAAATTCCCCATCCAAAGGCCCCCTTGATTCATAGTAAAGCACTTCCAGTACCACAATAATAAGTTTTAGGGAACCTTTGTTACATGACAACTGCTGAATGAGGAAAAAAATAACAGGGAAAGGAAAAATAAAACATGCTGTTTCTGTTGCAAGTTTTCTTTCCCTTGTCTCTTGGTGGGCAGGCATATTGAGATCATGTTAAATATTGCTTCAGCCAAAGATGATGACAACATATGGTTATTCCCAACAACACATGGTTAAAAAGCATAAGGTACCAAACTTTATGCTTACAACTACATGAAATGTAAAAGATTTTCATTTCCCCTTATATGTATAGCCGCCACACAAAATGAGGCAAATTTTGCATTTTGGTAATACTGAGGTACAGTCGACTCCGCTTAATCGCCCATCCTCAGGATCACGGAAAAAGTGGTCGATTAAGTGGAGCGGCGATTAAGCTGAGGAAGTAATTTCGGCCATATTTTTGGTAAGGAGATTAAATTTCTTTGATGTCGTGGTTTGATATCGTGCATTGACACCTTCTTGTCGCCAGGTTCAGGACAAACTCAAGTTTGACGGTGTTCTAGCGCACAAAATGGTTGATCTCCACGGTCTCTCTCATTGGCCACCTCGCAGTAGCCCAGCAGACAATAAGGAGTAGGATGGCATCATCGGGGTAGACCGTTCATCCACATGACACGTTCTCTGATCTAACCGAAATCCACCAGACAGGCGCAATCAAGGAGTGGGACGAAGGGGGACAAGGGGAGGGGGAGGTGGAGAGGAAAGGCTTATCACACCTATTTCAGGGTGGCAGTTGTCACTCAGTCAACCGGTCTGCCATCCGTCGCACAGTTAAACCGTCTGTGTACATTATTTGTTTGTCAACTGTAACCTTTCAACCGCTGATCTTTGAATTCATGGGCGCTGAAGAGTGGTCGATTATCCGGAGTGAAAGGCAATTATCCAGTGACTTTTATATAGAAAAAATTCGGTTCCCTGGGGAAACGAGGCGATTAAACAGAAAAGGCGATTAAGCGGAGGGCGATTAAGCCAAGTCGACCGTATTAGTATCAATAAACAGATTGGCCAAAGCTCTTTCTTTTGGTGATAAAATTACTGCTTTAACTTAATTTGCAGAAAGAATATGGTCTTTCAAAGGCAGGAAGTGATACAACCATAATTTTGAGAAAAACACTGCTAAAATTTCAACCTAGATATATAGACCAAAACTGCTTTGCAGCCAGGATAATATATTGATTTAAGACCTTTTTCAAGACAGACTGGTCATATCTCCACGAGATAGTGACATCATGAAAATTTTAAACCCAAGTGCAGTGAATTCATAGAAAATATTAACCATACTCATGAAAATGGGTCATGTGACATAAGCTGTCCAATCACATTTTCATCATAATGACTCAATTCAAGGTCCCATGGTGACTCAGTTCAAGGTCAATCGTAAAGTCTTTTCTCATACTGAACAACATTATATAATTTTTAGTTTGGAATTGAGCGAACTTTTCAAATATACTCAAAACTCAAATTCAATAAATCTAACTCAGTGATGTCTTTTGACATTTTTTATCAATTTTGATTGTACCGAAATGTGTCTCATTTTGTTGGATGGCTACATATATTATACCGTAACTGGAGAACATAAAACACACTTAAATTGCAAAAAATTTGTTTGGTCTCATCAATTTCATGATAACAGGATCTTACTGTACTCAAGTAAGAATATGAGGTGCATAAAATGGAAGAACTTTATTATTTGGCCAATGAAGATCATTGGTTTCAATCACTCTAGTTGTATATGGTTGACTGCAGAAAAGGACTTTAAGATTGAACATTTCAGTACTGCATGTTCTATAGGTAATTGATAGGGATGTGTGTCATACCGCTCATAAAAGAACAATATCATGCATGGTGATGTACGGGAAACACCGCATTTGATATATTTTGTAGGTTTAGAGAGCAGAGTTCATTGGGGCTAACAGTCTCTGAAGTGTGTAATAGGTTGTAAATTCAGTTTGTGGATGGAGAACTTCAGGTTTAAAGAGATTCTAAACAGCATCATATACAGTGGATGCTGTAAAGTACAGTATTAAAGAAGTTATAATCACAACATATGTTTTCATAAGTAGCCATAAAGAAATAAACAAGTGTTGGAGTTTGAAATTTCTTCCTCACTTTTTATAATCACTCTGAGGAAATGCAATGGTGTTACTTAAGCAGCGAAGTGATGACATATTGCAATCTATTAGGTTCATCAAACGTAACAGTATACGTATGTGAGATAATATTCCATGTGTTGGTGCTATGTGTTGGTGTGATAGATTCAATAACAGAGTTAAAGCGCAAAGTTCTGAGTAGGCAAATCTCACCCTCCAACTTCACTGGATCCAGTTTCTCCAAATAATGATCACCATCCAGATATAGAGTGGTGCGTGACGCAATGTAGGCATCATGGCACAATCTGTTTTGCTGTAACTGACTAAGATCAGCAGTATCACTCGCAGCAAGAAGTTCCAGGCAATATGCCCATACACTCTCATACATGAATTTGGCACCCTGAATGAAAGTAAGTATCTATGAAGGCTAGTGTGTAATGTAGCCCAAGCCTTTTTTTATAAGCACTGCTACATTCATTCATCTGATGGATTTGTTCATCTTTGTAGAGCAGTGTGGCTGTATGATTATAACATGAAATCTGGATCAAAAAGCTTTGGGCCCAATCTACTTTTATGCAGTATGTCATAATATTTTGAAAATTTCCATCAGATACAGTGAAATGAATATGCAAACCATATACAAAAGATAATGACTACACACTGATAAAACAGAGGGGTAAATCATGGCAAAGTTGGAGAAATAATACCAAAGCATTATATAACATGGATATAATGGATGGCCCATTTTGATTTTTGTAAGGTCTTCCTGAGGACACACCAATTATCTAATATAACTAACAGCTTAAGTGGTTTGAACATAATAATTCAAGTTAAATTTCACAATCATGTAGTGCAGTGCTGGATAAAACTATTGTAGTGTCATCAGATCTTAACTCAGCTTACATGACAAGAGATATCTTACAAATCTGAACTGCAGTTTACCTCATTTGGATTCTTGTAATCAAGCATCACACCAAGGCACTGAAAATAAGCAACAGTTCAATGTTGTTGGGATTTTTTTTTCTTTTGTGACATAGTGGCATAAACTTATATATGGGGATTATACCATATACTACATGTCAAAAAAAAACAACAAATGAGTTGCGTACATCATAGATTTTACACCAGAGGGCTAAGTAAAAATAGATAATCTTGCAAGTTTGCAGAAGAATGCTGCTGCATCATCAGCACCAAAACTATTTATTATTATAATCATTGTTTTCAAATAACATCGCTACATTTGTAAGGCCATTAACTAACTTTTTTATCTGTTGAGATGGAGTAACATGTTTTAGGCTTTCCTGTCTGATAAAACAATTCTAAAATTGCTTCAGGTAACTTATGAATTGAATTTATATTGTATTATGAACAAGGATAAACAACATAATAGTAAACCTGATTTTCTGTCTCCTTCACTCTCCTTATAAGGTCATTCATGAGCTTTATAGAGTGCTCACTCTCTGCAGTGTATTTGAAGACACCTTTCTTGTCTCCTTTTGCTTCAGCCTCTTTTCGCATTTCATCATCATAGGCCTGTTTATTAAATGCAATACAAGACATGTTTATTAAGAGTCATAAATACCACACCTGCTTCCCCTTTGAATTTATCCTCTGACCTAAAGCATATTGGTCAGCAGTATTTGGTACTATAAAATTATGTCAGGCATAGGGGTAGAGGTAATAAGAACTCTTGCTGAGGTTACCAAATAGAACAGTTACTGCCCTGACCTACAGTCACACAGATTTCCTTGAGTTTGCACTGGAGGGAGGGGAAGGATAATATTATAAGTTTGTAACAGTCATGAAGACACCACCCAATCCAAATCAACTCTGATAATATTTTCATCACAAGCATACATAACATGACGATGTATATGGTAAGTAATCAGAATTTCAAAGGACCACATAATCCTTATCAGACTTTGTTTCCAATACATTCAATGCCAGGGACACTAACAGTAACACTCCTGAGTTACTTATATTTGCAAATGATATTGTTTTTCCACTGACAAATTCCAGCAATAACTGCTTAAAGCCCCTCAGCTCTCATTATGCTCCTTTTCCATCAGTATCGGTGTATCCAGAAGTAATGTCACTGCCTCACTGTGTAACTTTGCTGACTGATTACTTTGTTACCATGGCACATTGTGTGACATTCCCATCTTCTGGTTGTGTGACATTCCCATCTTCTGGTTGGGTTGGACTGGTAGCATTGAATGTATACATCCCCTGCGTCAGATGTAGACACTGATTTCAATGTATCGACTCAACCATTGTGTTACAAGAATTAAGATCTTGTGACATGCTGAAAAAATTATAGTTCTCTGGCCTAGACACTTACTTTATCTCTAAAGCAAATAACAGCAGGAAGTTGCCCTGGGTGGTTGAGATGACCATGTAAGAATTCCAGCTCAGTCACACTTTTACCCCTAACTCCATCCAGCCATGGGTAACGGCCAACTGCATTGTCGAAGTTTTTTTGTAGGAGCTCATCTGATTCTCCATGCCACCCATAACGCTGTGGAACAAAGTGATGTTTATGATAAACATATACCCCATCCACTGAATCAGCAGTACTTCTCTTTGCACTTAAAATATAATGTTAATGTGAGATTTTCACAGGACCATTTATTCTTTTAACATAAATTATTACTTTGGATCAGGGATCAAAACTGCTGGTAGGTAAACTGTCAGTGCGCTCTCCACACAATATCTGGTACTCTCTGACCCTCCAATTACCCATACTCACTATACATCCATCTTCACCCTCATCCCTTAGACCTGCCTTTGGCCTCACACATAAGACCATATCTCAGGGATTCATATGCCCCATCTACAGCCTTATCCATTTCACACTCCTATCTCCCACTTTATTTGCCTGACAACTTTCAGCTCTACAAGCCTTTCACCAGCTTTGTCTCACCTTCTGCAGTGGTCTTTCCTCTTAGCCAGTATGTCTCTATTTTCTCCCAAGATCGCACTTTTTGTCCATTTTCCCACTCTCCATTGCAGTCCATCAAATATGCCAATGTGATAATCCAACCCTCTGTCAATATTACTCAAAATACTCCAAGCTTCCTCTCCTACCAAAAAAATCATCCCCAACCCCCTCCCATAGGAGTTGAAGTCATTTGCTCATCTCAAGTTTCTGTTGTGACTCATCCAATTTCTATCTCTCATCCCAGCAAAACAACACAAAGGCAGAAAGCCTATTAAGCTCATCAAAACTACAGTGGACCATACAGCCATGGAGATAATCCTACGCTATCCAATGACCTACTTGATGGTGTAAGTGATCCACCTATATAAATAAGCCTGAAGTGCCATTAAGTGTGCAGTGCCTAGTAACAGACAGGCTATTGTCCTGTGGCTGGAGAAAAGAACACTGTATGTCCCTGAATGTTTTCCCATAGCATACAACAGTTGAAATATTGCCATGTCATTCATATTCCTCAACCCTCTCAGCTTTAGATGCGGTGGTCAAAGAAGGAATGCTATAAAGCCAGACAGCTGACATATTACATTAAGTCATTGAAGGATTTGATAGATCCATAAACTATCACACTGACAATATAATGAACATAAAATCTCTGCTGCAAATATGTAAAGTTACATTATTTGATACCATCAAAGCCCCATTTACAAATGGCCATGGACATGGCCTAAACTCAGATGGATTTGCTTTAATGTTTCAAATACTAGTATGATTTCATATCCATTCTCTTTGCTATAAGGCATGGAGAGACAGTAAAATTATGATCTGCAAATTTTCAATGAAACTGAAATATGATTTACTTTTAAAATTCAGAAAAATAGCACTCCAGTGTGAGCCATGCAACTGAATTCAAATCAGTGAACTGTCCCATCATGCCTCTCATCTCCTTTCATACCCTGGGCAGGCCTTTAAACACAGAAATCATCACCTCATATGATAGCACCAGTTTGGTTCAGAAACAGATCTGCATTCAATATCCTATAGAAACTTCAGAATGATTCGTAAAGAATTCTATCCTCCCCTAATTTTCATTATGCTTGAGACCAAAGGAGCTAATACTAGCCTAATATCAATATATCTTCGTGGTGTTCTTTTCACAAAAAGATGGCAATGCTAGGCTGGGAAAAAAGGATGATTGCTGGAAATACAGCAACTTAGACAGCTTACCTGACCAAAAAATCCAATAAAGACATCAGATCTATCAATTTCCCTCAGGACAATTTCAATGACCTGACCGTTATCTGAAGCCTCTGACGTGATGCCCCACCGCATATCCACTGGAACAAACTGAACACCTCTGGCGCTGCAGGCATGGTGAAAATGAGGGAAATACTTCCTGGTCAATTCCTCCCTCTCATTCTCCATTCCTCCAAATGGGGAGGAAAAGAACACCCTCAAGGTGCTGGGATCTTTCAGCTTTCTTCTTGAGGGTGATTTGGCATTAGCCTTATCCATTTTTTATTAGCTGTGCACAGAATTTTCACAAACCGATCACAACATAGTGTAGCCTTTCGAGTTGTTTTCATTGGCAACAGTAGTATGGAGTTACTTCCCATATGGCAAATTGAAATTTAGGACTCTCGTCACCCTGCACAGTTTTGCGGGTCAAATAATGCTCAAAGACCAAAGAATGAGACAACTGAACAGGAGGCCTAGAGCTAAACACCACCTTATCTACCACATATATTAAAAGAAAAGAAAAAGAAAAGGACGTGTAAGAGGAACACAGAGAGAGACAGAGACAGAGAGAGAGAGAGAGAGAGAGACAGAGAGAGAGAGAGAGAGAAAGAGAGACTTCTTGCCTGCTGTAAGGATAATATAACAATAAACTGTTCACTTTTAACAAATAAATATTTCCTTTATTGATTCAATGGTGATTTGAGGATGGCATATTTAAAACACAACAGGTTGACATCAAGAATTTCATTTAACATAAGTTGTGGTTATGGAATGAGACTGCATCATACTGACGCAAAAAAAAACTTCCAAAAATAAATTAATCAGATTATGACATAGGAATAATAATGTTATCAAATAAACTTTTATAAACAGTTCAAAATTACAGCAGACTGATACAAGTACATTAGTCTGTATTGAACTGGTATAAAATATCAAACTAATTAACATCCCTGATTTGACAGTATGCCTTAGTATTGGTTTGACAGTCACATCATGAAGTCCTACAATTGTACTGTAATAAACCTAATGTTGGAATGGGATCATGAATAATATACATGAATGGGAAACATTCAATAAAGGTGAAACTTAATTTCAGAGTAGCCAAACCGAACAATCGAACCAAACAAAAAAATCAAAGCAAATCTTGGGTTGTATCACAGTGATGCTTATTATCAAAACTACAGAGATAAGCAGCAACTTCACTTTACATCTACCCTAAAAGCTAGCTGAAAATGACATATTAACCCTTACCATGATGATGTATTAGTGCCAATGTGGCCACCAGTGATAAACACTGTGCATTCATCGTAAGAATGAAAACACGATGTCGTGCAATGATCAGCAGGGGCCTGGGACTGGAACACATGATAACAGTACATGATAGTCTTCATACTGTATCAAAAGAGTGCATGACTAAAATTTCCCTGTTATTTTCCCATGATAACTGTACATGATAGTCTTCATACTGTATCAGAGGAGTGCAATATATATATATGTCATTGTAAGTACATGCTCCCTTAGTTTTCTTTTGAGTACTGGTCAAGAAAACGCACATAATAACATGTACCAGAATTTTCAAGGTACCAAAAGAAAAACGTATCATTAATCAGCTGATCAAATCATGAATTCCACTCTTTAACCCAGGTGGAATTCACGTTTTTATCAGCCGACCAACTATATCATATATATTTTTATAAATATAATTCCATCTTATTTAACAAACAAGTCATGGGTCTAGACGAACTAAACGCTCTCACTTTGTTGAGACAGATATTTTCTATTTCTGAAAAAAAACAAAACACAATAAAATCCATATTATGGCCATTTGAGTCAATTTTTTAGAAAAAAACTTGAACTGTGACCTGTTTCATGCATATTAAATTAGTTGCCAATATAGCCTTACAGTAAAGAACAAATGACTGTACTATAATTAGACAGTATTCTGTATGAGTTTAGGACAGAATATCACACTTTTTACTCTTCCTTTTTCCCCTTTAATTACCAACATGTTCACAGAAGATCTGAAATGTGTTAGCAGAGGTTAGTGTATGAGCAATCCTATGGCACAGCTTTATTCCTCTATATCTGACTTCCCGAGTAAGTACATCATAAATATTAATGAAATCATGCTCTGTTAGTTCTTTGCGAATATTAACGTGATAAGACATGGCTGCAACATAGTGCTTATGGTTGGAGTAACATTCTACAGAATCTCAGATGTAGATCTTATTTGACTCAGATTATTGAATATATGTATTGAATTTATGAAGTTTACTATTCCTGATTATTATTTATTGGATAATTGATGCCTGTTTCTAGGCTTCCTGTATTACAGGAATATAATTGTCCTGCTTGAGTCACTTGGTTTGGAATTCACAAAATCAACAGTGTCAGGTTGTATCCAACACAAAAAAGGGCAGGCCAGGGGCAGGATGTCAAGATTCCATGACCAACGTAATAATAATAGGTTGTGGATACCACATACATCATAACTATCTCCCCTTGTCAGTCCTGAGAGTTCCATGAATGTCATCACAGTACAAAAGTCCTTACAACAGTTGCTACAAGAGTGGGCAACTGCAAACATTTCAAGACATCCACACCACCAGCTCATTTCCATTTGCCAAGTTTTCAGTAGCTGTTACCACAACTGCAGAGGATTTCCTATGAATCTAGTAGTGAAAAGTGCACAAAGAGGTTCAATACTTACTGGGGCCAATTCCAGTGAGTATTTTCACAAACAGTTGCCTGACAGTGGTTACTGAACCCATACTGTATTTTAACAACTATTCTGGTCACAGGGTTGTCTTAGGGAAACTGTTCCACTAGTCTATAATATCAATTAAGGTTAAGCTCTACCCATCACAGTGACTTACCATGGAAACTTTAATTTTTTAAAGCTGGCAAAATGGACATCATAGACGATTCACCATCCAGTTTTCCACTCTTGGCAAAACCTGTTTCAACTGTCATTCAAGGATTCAACAATAATACTATCCTCACTACAGCAAATATAAACTCAAATTTTCCTCAACTGCATGGACAATACTGCCATTTAACATACTCACTGGTGAATGCAAGTTGACAAAACCTGTCAACAAACATTCCAATTTCACACTTTCCATAATCGCTGTTCATACAGTCTATTCCTTCTGTACATGTAGTTCTGAACTTTACTCAGAGTACTTCAGATTTCATCAAAAATCAAAGGGATACCATTATTTATACAATATAGTAACTCTTTCAATGACTGCTTTGTTCTCCATTATAAGTTCAAAAGATCAAGTCTGGTGGTTGGTAGCCAGTGGGCAATTTGTGTATGCGAGACATCTCTGAGTCATGTAAGCAACAGCTAATCTAGTAAATGAATAGTGAAGTTATGTATGGAAAATGTTAATTAAAATGCTAATTGAAATGTTTCAAATATTGTTTGATGGATATGCATCATGAAACACTCAGCTGCAGGATATGCAGAAAAAAATGTATGGAAGACAGAGAATGCAGTGATAATGTACAGCATTAACAATAATGTTTAACCCACTCCCAGCTAAAACATTAAAAGGAACAAAACCAACACTTCAATAGAAGCCACTCCACTGTGAATCTGAGAAATTGAGAACCCTGATTTACTTGTTTTAATAAATTAAACGCCTGTTTGCCAGAAAAGTACAAACAAACAATAATAGGCAAGGAGGTTCATGAAAACGATAATGTGAGGAAACATGTAACAAAACAATTAACCAATGAAAAATGTGGGGAAGCATGTGGAACCCTTTCTGAAAATTCTTCAACTCTAAAAGCATGATATTTAACACAACAACTAACATTGGTTTGTGTACAAAAGTTCACGATAAACAGTAAAAGATGGGCAAATATAAAAATACTAACAGATCAACAGAATGTTGAAAAGGAAGAACTTCATTCTCAGACAGAAATGGGTAATTTTCTCCAATGTATTCATTTCATTCCCGTACACCAAGAATGCGGTCGAGGTCCCTTATGATGAATCTTTCATGAAGGGGATGTACCAATTCCGGAATATATTTCCACAAGGACATGACCATGTCTCACTATCAGTGGGTAAAGAGACAAAAATCAGGATTCAAGCTTTCAAAATTAAGCCTAACTCATGTAATCTACTCATAATACTCCAACAATGTCATCCATAACAAAGCCATGAGAAATTCCGTGGTTTGAGCTGCAACAAAAGTGTGCAGTTCTTAGTTACACAAAAGGTTTATCTAAATAAGATCCACCAGCACATTCATTATCTTTTAAAATCCAGTTAATTTTGCTAAAATAAATTTAAAAGTTTTTCCATGTCTTACAGGGAGAACTAGGTAAGGTATGGACACATCAGAACTGCTTCTGGGCAGCTATTATGCAGTTCTCAGCTCCAGACATTAAAACTATGACAAGCCTTAAAATAAGTTCCAGTTGCCTAAATGCAGGCTACAGGTTGCTATACTGAATGACTTGCTGGGTTCATGCCCCAGTTTGGAAATCATTTTCCAGAGGAATTGTGGGAGAAATTCCAGGAGAATTCAATGCTTTGCCAAGAGTACTGTTGCATGCAGTGAAATTAATTCCTGACATAATGTTGGCTATATCAGCTGCAATATCTTGCAGATTTTTTTGTTAGCATGGATTTGCCAGAAGGTTTCGGGAAAAAATTACAAATTTCAAGAGACTTCCAGGAGATTTAGTCTTCTGAAAAAATTCCATAAGCTCCTGAAACTCCAAGAGGCCGCATGATCTGAGGTAATTATCACAGTCAGGCTTGCTCATCCTCTCTCTCATGCAATAATACACAACTCTGTAGGTTTGTACAAAACAAATAGTGCATTATGAAGGTCCCAACCTTTAGCAGTGAGGAAAATACTGAACAGGAAACATCATCTCTCAGGCATGTCAAGAGATATTTGTAGCAGGTCTTGCCAAAACAACCAGTTAAAATGAACCAAAAGTATCTCTCATCAAAGCTTACATCCTTGAGCAAAACACATTGTCCTAGGATGGTCCGCTCTGAGACTTCTGTTTGTTTATTCGCTTAAGTTTGGGTTTTATGACGCAATAGCACAATTACGGCAACTTTGCTCTCTGAGGCAATAAATAGTGGCTTGTCATATCCATGAAGTCACCTGTATGACCCAAACAGACACACTGATCTTGCTAGCTAGTAAAGTAAAGAAATGGCAACTCGAGTTGCTCACAATGAAGCTGTTATTCACCGGCATGCTTTTGTTCTTTCCTGTACAGGGCTCAAATCAGACACTAGAGTGCACCCTAAATGAGTCAATTCCACAGTTATCATTGACTGAAAATAGCTCAATAGAACAGTAAGTACTGGTGAAGAAAAATATTTTATCCATATTTACATCACTACAATTAAACTTAAGTTGATGGCTGATCTGAGTTAAAACATCTGTTCTAATGTTGACCAGATCCAATCAAATTGAGACAAAAGAACAGAAGTTCCTTGACTGTACCACTAATCACACAAAATCATCAATAATGTCCATCTTAGGATATGTTGCAGCTCTCAAGCCATTTCCAAGAATAAGAGTTTATATCAATGCTTGATCTTCCAAATAGGTGATAGACCATGGTAACTCTTCCAGAACAATCTATGAATTCACAAAAGAATGTTTAGACTGAATTCAGTTTAATGACTAATTTACAGAAGACAAAGCTCGCTGTATGTTAATGTCACACATACTTATGAAGCAAGACCGAGTCCAACAATTTAGATTATCCATGGCCTATTTTACTGTTGTATGCAAGTTTACTTGTGTCGACTCTGACATAAATATGTAAACCTGCTGGTAACTCTCTGAATAACTTTGACTGAAGCATTTCACAAGTGATTCTATACAGAGAGACTCATCTCTTTCACTGACAACTGTCAATGCTGCAAATGAAGCATTCAAAAACTCTCATCCTTGTGTAAAATTCAAATGTCCACATCTTTGCCAGGATGCACAAATGCATCCACTTAAAATACTATGAAGCAAAAAAAAAAAAGAAGGAAAAAAAATTATCTGAGCATTTTGTATCAGACGGCAACTGTATTCTGAAATGTATTCCAGACTAGTAAATGGATGGAATGGAATCTGTTGATACTGACCGAAATGAGCATAGCTGCACAACACATCACAGTAGGTGGGGAACTTAAGGCTGCCTACAGCCAACAAATTGCATTATTAAGTCAAATAAAATGACATATATTGGACGGAATTGTTTGGTACATAATAAGAACTGCCTTTTTTGGCAAATGCAGCTCTTCAAAATATTAAGAGAAAAAAATTTAATACCATTTCAAATTGGTACCCTATACATAAGAAGTCATGTGTCCCATCTCCAACGCCTGGCTTTGTTGCTAGACAGTTCCAAACTATCATGACTCTGCTGCACATCATAAGCAATTCACTATAAGGGTTATATATCATATTTAAAATGGGTTGTACACTGCACATGAATGTGTCACCTGATTGCCATCATAATCTGCTGTGATGGACAACGCACTTTACATTGCAAACCCATGGCAACATAAACAAATCACTGGTTGATAGGTTGCGTGCAGTGCAACATAGATGTCAGTTTCACAGTGTTGAAGAATGTGCATTGTAGGGCAAGTTGTGACAAATATTGTGGAACTCTCTCAACACAATTCCCAGCTAAGCACATTCCCATTCAAATGCCCCAAGCACTTTGTTCCTTATAAAAAGCACTCTAGATCACTCAAAACTTTCAACACTCCCTCAAAAGCTTAGCTCAAATGCTACTGTATAATCAGGAGTTCCACTGTATATGGTTGAGGTCAAATCAAGCTGTAACCCTTTGATATATATTAAATAAGAATTTGATAGGAATGATTGATTCTTGTCCTGAAATTATATTATTTAAACACACTTCAAAACCCACATGGTACCAAAGGAAATCCTTTATGTTCTGAAATCTGAAGTGCAAAAATAAATGTACTGACAACTGTATCCTTCTCTTCACACACTGCCTACCACAAGTTACTTTCCTGCACAATTTGTCTCATTTGTGACAGAAAAATGCCGTGAATTTCAAAGGATCACATGTAACACTTTTGACTATGTTTCCTCTTAAATATTTGAGAATATTTAAAATATTTAACATGCGCTGCATATGTGCATACATATGTACAATTCCATGTGTAAAAATCTGGGTAAAGAAAAGGTGGTATGCTGTGCTAAGAAAGTTCATTGCCAAGTCTTAATGAGCAACATAACTAATTTGTGAAAAAGAACTTTTTATTAATCATGAGAGGAATGCAGACCCGCCTATCACCACTTGTCAAAACCTACAGTACCAGTAACAGAACTAATAAAAACAAAATTCTAATATAACTGGTGCACATTATGGAAAATTACTGATGCCTAAAAGGATGATACAAATGAAAATCTGTAATGCAACAGAGAAATATGTCGTCCTGATTCTGTTTCCAGTTCAAAGCAGGCTCATTGGTAGATAGACAAACACAACCAACAAAATCTTTTATGGGTGGAAGGCTGGCATAACTTTTGACCTGATTTCTTCAAATTTAAGACAAATCGACACAAAAGAATGAAAGTCATGCAAAATTGTGAGTAAAATTTGAATATAGATCAACCTAAGAAAAAGCCAAAACGCAGTCAATAAAATGAACCAAGCCAAAATTCATCAAGTTATCAGAAAGATGTAGATACATACAGAGGTCAAAAGAAATTCTATTTGACTAATTAAGAAGAAAACTAAAATCTGTGGCTTTAAAATTCGTAGCTTTTGACATCCTATGAAATCAAAAAATTGATCTGTTATTGCATGTCATGAAATTCTTCACAAGATGAATTTCATTACTGTAACTGGAAGTCTTATAAAAGTACAATACTGGAGTGAATGACAAGTCTGGTAAAAGTAGAGAAAATTTTGATAAAGGGCAGAGTATAAAACTGAAGAGGTGAGACAGGTGGATGGTTACAATCAAACTATCAGGATATGTTCACCTGCTCTCATTCACTCTCCCTGTCAAGAAATTTCTCTGACTTTGCACATACTTTGTCACAGTAATTGATCTGATATGAGACAGCTTGTTAAAGGTCAAATATACTAGTGCATCTCCTTGGCTTCAGAAATTGCCATTTTCTCTTTTCATTTTACATGTAGTAGAAGATGAAATGAACTATTCTTACACTATAGGGAAAACTGAAAAGAAATACTTTCCTGTATTCATGCAGGCCTAGTTCTAAGTCTTAATTCCCGGTACCTCATGTCACTATGGTCCCTACATCACTATCTTAGTCCACTGCAACATGAGAGCCATTTGCCTTTACAGGAAAGTACAATTTCATCACTGTCAGCATTCAAAGTGTGTATTTACATCACAGATACATGAAAGATCAAAAACAGTCAACTTTTATCAGAAACTAACAACCTGCACTGGTTTAACTGACCTTTGTACATACTGACACTCCTTGAAGAATACTATAAGTTTCATCATGTTTGTATATATACCTGGAATGTTTCTTCATGGAATGTATATATAATTCCTAATACATTTCTACAACTCCTTGTCTAATCTGTTGCTTTATGGATGGTGCATCAATACAGGAACATGTCACATCAAGGTTTCTTAAGTCATGAACTGCTAAACTACTGCTACGAGTCTATCTTAACAGAAGTTCATTCAGCCATCACAAAAAGTCCCATGATGGGACCCCAGAAATAAAAAGAAACTTGAAAGATGACAATTCATCCAGCTGGGCTTTGCACAACAAAAGGTTCCGAAACTGCGAGATTGGGGACTATGGCAACCTGAGAAAGACAGAAACTATGTGATAAAATGTATGAAGAAGTAATAAAAATATGATCAAGGCTAAAAATTGGTTGTTTTGCTGATTTTTAAAATCTGAAGTATAAGATCTTTCCTATATATGGGGGAATATATGTGTATATGTTTAACAGCTGAAACAAAAAAAAATTCACTATTTTAACCCCTTTTCATAGCACTAGCCTCTATTTCCAATATTCAAGGACAATCTCATATTTAATTAGCAGAGATTGTAAACTATGAAAGAGGTCTTGATACTTATATTCCTGTAGATGGATAATGCATAGATGCACTCAAAACTGCCTATTAATACGGGTTGATGCCACCCCAAAATAATTTGAGAGTCCCAAATAGCACCAGAGTAAGATCAATTGAAATGGATACTCAAAATACGTCAAAAATTGAAACAGTTCGAGCATTATGTAGTTCAAGCATAGTTTCTTGGCTAATAGAGGCTATTATAGAGTGGAATGTGGAATCTTTTAAGCTTACCTAGTGCTAACTCTGTGGGTGATTTCCCGATGCCATCAAATTGGAATGAAAGTTAAAATTAAGGCTACTTTCATCTAAAGGTTTTCTGTGGAAAAGAAAATAAATTCTTTACCATTGCATAACATATTGCAATCACTAAATTCTATACGGCTGATGAAGGAAGCCACTGAGCTCTTTGCATTGTAATTTTAATACTTTGATTTACTTCTACTGTACAATGCTTTGCAAGGAACCCATATAGATGGAAGATGATTTTCTCAATACCACTATCCGACCAGCTACTGTATTTTAAATGTTTCATTTATAAAACAAATCCTTTGGTTATGTAACAAGTGCCTACTGCTCCTGTTGGTTCTCTCTCAGTGTCAATAATTTGCGGAATGCTTGACATCAAGTGCAGTTATCTGCCCTAACTTATGTTCATTAGCAAAGTGCTGGTGTGAGTCAGAAAGTCCCTGTGACTGCTTACTGCTGAGATCAAAATATACTCAACTAGAAGTGATCGACCTATGAGTATGAGCGAAATAATCTGTTTGTCATCAAATATTCACTGTCAACTTACCATATATGATGCAAAAGGCCATAGAAAATTGAATGAATGGTCTGGGATAATAAGAACATGAAGGCATGTTGTGGGCACTACCTGCTTAAATGACTTTCTAGGAGAACCACATCTAGAAGTTATTTAAGACAGCTATTAATCATTACCATATTTATTTTGCACTATATTTACTTTACGTATTTCACATGTCATGCAAGATAGCCACAGATGTTGTCAGGAGATGTAATGCAACTGATCTGTTGCTTTCAGACATGGTTCCAATCAAATTTGCCAAGGAACTGATTATTTGTAATTTTGTTACTTGCCACAGAGTGACAGCATCGCAAAAGGCACACCTCAGTACATGCTCTGTCTTTCTCTGCAGCAATCCCAAGACAAGCAGAATAAAGGTTCGCAATAATTCTTCTTTATATCATTTTTTTAAATCTATAAAAGGTTCCTCTCACTGGATCCCCCTTTGCTTGCCCTATGTTCTTGCCTCCATAGTTTCCCATCAAGCTTAATACAGGGCCATTCCACAGAATAGACCTGTTATTCTGATAATACAATTACAACTTTATCATGTAGACTGACAACCAGTTTTCTGTCGAAGTCCCAAACACTAATTTCGACTCCTATGTGGGTTTGTTGAAGCATCTAACAAGATAGCCTTCTATGGAATGATCCTGCACCAGCACTTCATAAGGCTGCCAAATCTGGACTTTTGCAACCACACCTGTTCACCCTGAAGCCGCTAGGAGGGCGTTTGTATGAGGGATGCTCTGGTGGCTTTGGCATGAGGGTCTTGGACACATAACTATGGTCAGCATTGTTGGCGGCTCTTGACAAGTCCGACCCCACATCTTCAACATGGGAATACATTGGCAACATGGTGGAAGACGACTGCTGGATTTGGGCTTGGGATACCATGGCATCATGCTTTGCTTTGGACTGCTCCAGCATTGCCTGAAAATGAGTAAGTGATTTTGAAACTTTACAGTAAGATCTCCCATTAACTGAGCTTTACAGTCAACACGCATAATTGCAACCCTTCAGGAGCATGGGAAAAGCTGCAATTAATAGGAGCTGCCCTTTACCAGTGATTTTATATGCAAATAATGGAATTTTGTTACATGGCAGATGTGATTGAGTGGAGACCGTGATTATTCCAACTGTGATTAAGAGGAATCAAATATGCTGTAATAAAATGTGCACTGATGGAAATAGCTGGTGGAAGCCTCTCCATATCACAAATTTCCCCATTACTAAGAGAAATTTTGTCTTTTTTTCTCTCTAGCTATAATATCTGAGGGGTACATAGGGATCAAGAATTAAATTCATGCCTTGTAGTGTTATGATGTTCCAGCACACTATATATGGCAAAATAATATTTGAATATTAAAAAAAAAATATTGTATACATGCATATTGCATAACATTTGTCCTATGATACTAATTGCAATTTGTTACTTTTTAGTTGTATATGCTTAAAAGAGACAGCATTCTCCTAACCCGTGTGATGCAATGATAGAATTTATTCTACTGTGTGCTAGCTAAGTTTGAATGTGGCAACAAAATATATAAGCAGCTTCTTGCCAAGTGCTAGGCATAGTGGTAGAATTTTGCAACCCAGTGTCAGCTGGCCGGCCAGTAGACAACACATGCAACAGTCATCATCCGTAAAAAAGGATAGGCAGCCAGCGGGAAACTGGACCCAAGGCACTTTGTGCAATAAGAGTTAAGAGCATATTACAAATTGATTACCCAAACCATAAAAATCATTTGTAAGAATCCTCCCAGCAATTAAAGTCCATCTGGAATGTCCCAGGGTAAGCTCAGAAAAATCAAGAACAGTTGCCAAAAACACCCATGCTACCCAAAGTGATAAACATTGTGGGAACAGTTCAAATGATTAACTCACAGAGGATTCATCAGTTTTCAAATAACATGAAATTATACTACTAAAACTATTCAATTTCCAAGAATAGTCTCCGACATTAGGCATGAGAGGACTGGGCTGGCCAAGTGAATGTGCAAGACATGCTATTTCACAATTAGTACTGTGACAGGTGCAAAGAATTGAGGTGAGGTTATAGCACGCTAATAGTTCTCAGGTATCTAAAGAGGATGTGTATGTACATCTTCAGTCTTCTATAAGTTAACACAGGACACTACCTTGCTCTGCTCCATCATCCGTTGTTTCATGGCCTGCTGCTGAGCTATCTGGTACTGCCTACTGTTCACTGACGCCACATGATAGTTTTGGGGTGGAACTCCTGTCACTTCACTGTAGGCACTAGCAATCTCATTCTGCCACTGTGGGTTAGTGGGGTCTTCAATGAAGCTGTTGAAGGTTGCATTGGCACTCTGCATGTGAACACTCGTCTGCTGAGGGTGGGGTGGTTTGGACGGGTTTATTCCTGAGTAAGATGACCTTCTCACTAAGCTGTTGGCACTTCCCGGTGGCTGTTGTGAAGCTGACCGTGCCAGATGCTCCTCCATTGTCATATAACGTTGACCTGCTCAGGAAATAAATACATGCTAAAAACTCTTATGTTCAACTATGTCTGTTTCACTCACTAACAAATTCTGATATTAGAAGTTTTTGTGGTGTTTAGATTCCTTTTTCTCTCGCTGAAAAAAAGTATAGTTTCTTTGAAACTGTCATATGAACTGTGAAGTTTATGTCATAAAATGCACTATCAACTTTAAAATTTGACAGTCTCAACAAGTTTTTTTTTTAAAATTTTCAATATGCTAGATTTAGTAAATATTGCATAATAACTCAGATCACTTTATGATGCTGATTAGACCAAAGCTTAGTAGTAGGGGATCCTACTGTTACAAAGCAAACAACACATTGAAGACAAGGTTAAAAAGCTATGATACTAAAGACTAAGTTAGTCAGTATTACCCCTTTGAACCCAATAGATCAGCATTTTGATCAGGCCTTGGGACCGAAAGATCAAGCGGACGCATACTATGTCTTTCCCTTAGTCCCAACATGATTTTGCCCAGGATCCCAAAGGAATATGATGGTGGGGGTCAGGGTTCAAAGGGTTAAAGCTACAGAGCTCAAGCTCAGGGCCTTGTCTTATTACATCATGTTTCAGTGTGGTATCTCAATATATTAAAAGTCCTAGAAACTTGTCAGCATGGCAGAAGGAAAAAATCAGCAGTTAATATAAGACATTTTAATAATCACATTTCCAGGAGAATTCATTAAAATGTTCCATTCCTGAAAAAAGTGACCAGAGTTATGTTCTAGAGTTATTTTGCTGGTTATTATATAAGCAATACACTATTTAAGTCTCTAGTTCCTATTAGTAGTGTTAAAAGAGAGAATATGTTTCTGATTCAATCCAAGGCTTCATTCAGTCTTATAGGAGGTTAATTATTAACATGTTACAGTATGAACAGACAGAAATCCTTTCGACCTGATCCAGGGTTCATAATATTCCTCATAATCTTTTCTTTTGCTTCTTTTCTCTTTCTTTCCTATGATGACTTTTATTTTTAAGCAATAAGTATATATGCTCTGCAGTATGAGCAATGGATCTGGGAACAACATATCATATAAATCAAGGCAAAAGCTTCCTGAGTTTAACAAATATTGCACACATTCTTGAGATTTCTTTTTTTGCCAGTGACTCTTATTGCAGGTTTCTATAGTTAAGATATAATCTTTTAATCTGTGTTATGATATGGGGACAGGGATTAGTGTTCTATAATAAACTGCTGCATAGCACAAAGGAAAATCTTTCTGATCCAGTTAAAGTTATACTGGCTAAATAAGATATTTTGCGGTGTACAGTATTAGTTATTAAAGCATCTAGGTTACAACTAGCAGTATATCAAGAGAGATTGGTTACAACTTGGAATGTGAATCTCTCTGACCTGATCCCTGAGACATGGGTCTGCTGAGAGTCTGACCAGTAGCCTGACCCATAGACTGACCATTGATTGACATAGCCTGGTGGAGATAGGATTCCCGTCCTCCAGAAGATCCTGGACGCATGCCTGGCGGTGGGGGCTTCATGCTGCCTACTTCTGGTTTCAGGACATTGGTGCCATTGACAGCAGAGTACTGGCGAGCCTGCTGTCTGAGAGCCAAGCGCTGGAGAGCATCCTGAATAGCCTTTTCATTAAATGTGTCTAGAAGGGTAGAGGTAACAAGAACATTTTCAGATACAGACAAAAACAGCCAAACGTTATCAAACAAACTATCTGGCCAATCATTCATCACAGCCTGGGTCATCTTCAGCATAATATGTGTATAAATAAAACTGGCCTAACTGGCCAATAGCAATAAATTTTAAGTTCCAGTAGAACACTAAAATTACATTATGAAGCTTCATATCATATCACTAAAGACTAATGTACAAAATAAATCGTTATCAAGTCAACAAATCCATGTTACTGATTTCTTGGTAAATCAACACAATAACATGAACAGCACATTTGAAAGTGATATTTGCTAAAAGTCACCAAAGATTTCACTGGCAAGGTAAAGGTGCTCTCTACTGTCACAATGCACCACACTTGGTGTTGTTTACATGTTGGAAAGACCATTCCCTGAAAAGGATGTTATCACTCATTGCTCATTTGTACATGCCAGATGAACTTGTTTCTATATGTAAAGGTTATACTAAAACATAACATCAGTGTAAGTGGCTACCTCAGTAGATGGTCACTACAGAGTTCTATCATTGGCTAGAGGGTTTACTGGGCCATACGCTGCGTGCCGCGTAGGGCATCGCTGGTTCCAGGATTTGGGGGCAAATTGGCTCGCTGAAGACAGCCTTTGTTTACCTGCTTTTGGCCACTGTCTTCAGTTCCTTGCATTAATGCATTATTTTAATTTGAGATGTTTATTGTTTTTTGTTTCGAGCTACTGCCCCCTCCAAATGAACAAAGTTCCATGGCACAATACAGCCTCAAGTCCTTCCTTTTCATTTCATATTTTCTCAAGTCCACCCATTTAAGCTGTATTGGTTTCTTTTATTAAGAACATGATAAATAATTAAAATGAATAAATAAATAGATAACCATATGTGTGGCTGCATAGGAAAAGCCTTCACTTCATACCAGATATGAAAAATGAGATTTTGAGTGCAAGTTATAAGCTATTCATTTCTGAACATTTTGCAGTTTATTTGATACCAGTATCTCTATTAGTTCCAAAGTTATGGCAATTTTTGTGAACCATACTTAAAAATCACAGTTTGGAGAAAATCGCGTTTAAACTTCGGATATCTAAAATTTTCAATTATCTTAACATTACGGGGGCTATAGGGCTGAATATTTGAGAGGAAATGACCATCCAAATAATCTGCAATATGTTCTCATGCATAATGATACTTTTCTACATCAAAATAAATTGATAAATCAATATAATCATATATTTGAACGCAAAATGCGTTTTATATGAGAAAACAAGCTCTCTAAGTAAGAACACTTTAGTTTTGCGTAGTTGACGAACTATGTTATGTAAACAGGATGTGCATTGATTTCATTGTTGTTTAAAAGATGCACACTTCCTACCAATCGAAAGTAGGGAGAAAGACCTTTCTTATGATGTGTAATATGACGTAGTGCCCAAGTGTGTAGTTTGAGAAATAAGCCACACACTCTGACTTTTTGCCTTCCCGGCTCGGCCGAATGCGGGTGATTCAATGAGTGAAAATTGATCGAGGGTACCTCACAAAAACACAAAATTAAGGCATTTAAATGCCATTTCGAGACATGAATCATACACCAAACGAAAAATAAATGAACAATCTTTCTTTTTCTGTAAAAATCCATTTTTGGGTCTGGTAGTCGAAATTTGACTTAAAACTGCTATATCTCGAGATTAGATCCAGCGAGAAGCGACGGGTTTTCCTATGCGCACACACATATTATATAAATTAATAGAGTGTATTATTGTCTTGTTAACTTTATTAATTTGCAACCTTTTCACAACATGTGGTTCCATTGCTCCTCCTGATTTCAAAATCTTATTCTTTTCTTTAGACCCCGGAATTATTGTTATTTAACTATGGATATGAAAATAAAAAGTATGAATCTTACCTTTTTTCAATGGTGAAAATTTTGTTAGCATTTATACACAGATATATTAGCCTTCTTATTCATCATCAGTCAAAGGCTTTGCCTTTGAAGAAATAATATGATAATTGTATAGTAGCACTTTTATAGTTCATTAATCTACTGTTTTAATAGTTTGGTTTAATAGTAGTGGGCTCAGTCCAGGCTCTAGCTACTGTTTACAAGAACAGGCCAATATCAGATGTAGTGCCAGAAATGAATGAATGATCAATTGATCTAATGGTCATGTGTTTCTTAATTTTATCATCATTGTCTATCTGTAATGTCACTGACTAANCCTTCTTATTCATCATCAGTCAAGAAATAATATGATAATTGTATGGTAGCACTTTTATAGTTCATTAATCTACTGTTTTAATAGTTTGGTTTAATAGTAGTGGGCTCAGTCCAGGCTCTAGCTACTGTTTACAAGAACAGGCCAATATCAGATGTAGAGCCAGAAATGAATGAATGATCAATTGATCTAATGGTCATGTGTTTCTTAATTTTATCATCATTGTCTATCTGTAATGTCACTGACTAACTGATGAAACTGCCACTTCAATCCAGTTCTTAGGCATATGATGAGTTATGATGTAGCAATGACCTGGACCTGATGTCATCTAAAGGTAAGAATCCTTGATAAATAGCTAAAAAGGCTCTTTAGTTTTTTGTATGCGTAATGTTTATATTGTTCTCTTCCCTCATGCTAACTTTCTACGTTACATTTATTTATTTATTTCATTTATCAGTTTTTATCAATTTATTTTATTTTATTAATGTATTTATTTATTTAATTTCATCTAATTATTTATTTTGACCCCCTCCTTCCCTTTGTTTTTTATCACACACACAGTCCTCCCATTACGGTAACCCCCGTTATCCCAATGGTCCATTGTATCATAACAATAGAAACGCGTGTGAGAGAAGTGGACTGTCCTCAAATATTGGCCATTACAGCTGCTCTATGCGGCACGCTTAGCCAGCCTCGCGTAAAAGGAAGTAAGCCCTCCCGCCAATAATAGAACTCTGTGATGGTCACAAATCTTTTATATAATGTTCAAACCTTCCATTCTACCATTTTGAAGGTACAGAACAGTCCACAGAACATATAGGTTGCATCATTATGAAGTCCCTATATATCAAACCAAAGGATATAGACAGGATTCCTTTGCAAAAACACTTTTCTACCTTTCAGGTTTGAACAAAACACTTCCAGCCTGCCAAAGGGCAGCACTCTTCAAGTTAATGAGAAGGACATGCAGCTGGTCAGCAAACTGAGCCCAGCAAAGTTCTGTGCCTTTTGAAGTTCTCTGAGAGAAAACAGCCCAAATGTTTTTTCTCTGTCTCTAAAACTACGAAACCAGATCAAAATATTCCTGATGGTCACTTGGTCAGACATCCTCACAGTCTGCCTAATGCCAATGGTTTCACCAACTTACCTACTATAGGATCTGATGTGGTGAAGATGGAACTCTGTGGTTGCGCCACTGGGCGATTTGTGGCCGCAGATGCTGGCCGCGTTACCATGGGGCGTCCTATGTCAACAGGAATCAAAAGCATTGATTAGTGCTGTTTCTGTGGTTTTAATAACAAATGGTAGTGCTAAGATGCTTTTGACAAGAGAATACTGTCCATTCTGTTCCTTCAAATAGACTCTACTATTTATCTCGACTATTATCTATTCTTGTTGTCTTGCATATCCTGAGTTCATTTATCTCATGAATTCTACATTATGCTCTCTAATTTTTGAAACACTACTTTATCTGGAAAATTACCTATTAGGTCCTTGTCTGAAAGCAAGAAACCCATAATTACCATGCAGAGACCCACATTCAAGTAATGATATGTATCTGTTTTCTGGTGGAATAAATATAGTCTGTAGGACATATACACTGTGCAATGAATAAAAATCCTGGAATCCAAATAAATCATACCCTAGGCTGGCTAAATGATTGCCGTTTGGAAACAAATCTGTTGTACATATTCTGCTGCATGCAAAATCATACAAAATACTTTTTTTTAAAAATTAAAAATTAAAGATCAGCACTGGAGATATCCCTGACAGCTTTATACCAATCTTTACATATTTTCTTTCACTAAGGAAGACCAGTGTACTCAATTCAAAGTATCTCATAACAAAATCTGCTATATTCTCATAATGAATATATCGCACATTCTACAAGTGCACATTATAAAATATTAAGAGATGTGTGGTGCAAGAATATAAAAAAACAAGAAAATGCAAAGACTGGACTACAGATAAAGAATCAGAGACTAAAATGTGCTGAAGACCATTGCTCAAAAGTTGCAAAAAAGTCAAAAGGAAACCATGGCAACATGGCAGTTCTTGAGTATTGGAACAGTTTGAAGAAAAGAATGGCTTGCTACCCCAAAAACCTGAGAGTACAATCTGAAGAAAAATAAAAGGAATCACAAGGACTTAAATGTATTCACACGAGAATGAAATACCTTCCCTCGCAAATATCTCTCAGCAAAGCCATTAGCCCTCAACTTCCACCTCACTGTCCCCTTTCCCTCTCACTCCCCTCTCCCCCTCCTTTACAGAGAAGATGAAATGCTGGATTTATGCTCAGATTTCACAGCCTCCCACAGATCCCATCACCCTTCTCTACTTGGACCAACTTGTTAATCGGAGTGTCTGTATTTCCATGATGCCTAATACAGTCAACCTGGCTTTAATTGCAAATTCCACTTTTTCACACCATTTTCCACACAACAAAATGCTAAATTTCAACATAAAGGGACACCGGACGACTCCATTTGGTCCCATGCTTCTATGGAGATGCAATGAAGCGAATTAACTCTACAAAAGTCTTTTCGTTGGGATGGAAATTATCTCTCCTTAATATCTTATGACCCACAGAACCAGTGCTAGCTACTGATATGCAGTGATTCCCTTCTCCTGATTGGGTCTATATTCTGACTAGCTCACATACGGGTCTTACCACCAAATCTGGACACCTTGGTGCAATAGTCCCATAACTGACATTTAGTTCAAAATCTACTTTTCAATGTATCATGACATTACTTCCCTTCACCACCATGCACTCCACTTTTGCTGGGGAAATTCTGGGACATGTCAATGTCATTTATGTGTTTGTTGCATACATTGAGAATAATTCTCATGACAATATTGACCATCTTAACTACAAAAACTTGTGGATTTTTTTTTAAAGCACCAATTTTCCGAAAGAAAATTACAACTGTTTATAGGTTTCCAGAAAATTTTGCCTCAAAAACAAATTTCAGATCTCCAGCAGCACCTGAAATTGTAGGAGGGATGACAAATCATGATAAGACTGAAGTTTTTGTTTTTCCTGGAAAATTTTACAAATGCAGGTAAAGTACCCATGTATCAACCCTCTGACTTCCCCTAACCCCTAGGTTCACTTTTAATCCCATCTTCATAGACTACCTGCACGTGAGGTACCACTGCTGGATGCAGATCGTGGCCTTCCAAGCTTCTGTGTGTAGATGGAGACAGCTGACGCATAGGAGTGCTGGGCTGAGCCAGGCCGTGAGGCGACTCCGCTATGCTCCCCTGTGCGCAGGTCAAAGGCTGATGAATAATGTCCTGATATATGTGGGGCAGGTGTTAGAAGAAAAGGGCGAGGGGATATGATGGTGTTAGTTAAGAGCCAATGTAAAGGTTAAATAGGAGTGTAAAAACTGATACTACCTGCTCACAGAAACAGACCACATATACAGTCTAGTACGGAAATTTACAGCAAACAAATGTAATATTCCACTATAATTTCTGACACGGGAAAGGATTTCAATTTCCGATAATTTAATCTCTACAAAGCAGATAAGTAATCATTGAGCAACTTCTTTTTAACCAAGTAGTCTGTCCACAATGATGCTTAAAACTTGACTCAGTTAACACCACTATCAAACTGTGCTGCCTTCCCCAGTGCATACACCCTCCAGCACAGCCTCTACTTAAAAATATAAACATCGTCATCAGATGTCTTGCTTTACACAAGAAAACTGAACCTTTGGCTTATTATTTATGTTTCTCACTTGTCATGAGCTACGTTTCTTCTCCGACAGTGTATTCGGTAAATCTGCTGATGTTTGTGATCATAATCAAATTATGATTAGAACAAAAGTGTTCGGCTGTAACTATTAATATTGGTTTGGTCTGCTTCTGTGAGTCAACAAAATGAAAAATATCCCTTTAATCTAAGGCACAGAACTGTTTTACAAATTGTCTAAGTCTAAAAGCCTAAACTACTTCTGGATATTGAATAGAAATGAGCAGGAAGGTTTATAAACCAGAATGACAAAGGCAGACAGAGACAGAGAGAATGAAAGAGGATGGAAAAAGATGAAATTGAAACAAAAGACTTTAAAAACCTCATACTGTGTAAAGCTTAAAATGTCTACAGTATATGGCATCAGAATAATGAAGAGCAAAATAAATGACACATCAACACTTTTCATCCACCTGTCACCACTCAGGTGATGCACCATCCATTTTATTCATACATCGCTGGCCAATAATCCATACACCACCATTATGAATGTGGATTGCTTTTTTTTAAATATGCCACATGAATGAAAAGTGTTTACGCCTGAACTCTTATGATAGGCCTAAAAAATTTTAAACCTAATGAAAATATATGGATTTCACTGACATGGATACATGCATCAATGCTGTACTGGGATGCAAAACCAAACTTATGTTGATTCTTTTGGACTAGTGTTTTGGACAACACTGCTCAGATTTTTTTTAGGAATACTACAGAAGTCAAAGAACATCAGGAGCAATAAAACAAAATAAGCTAAATCTGCTAGGCTCTACATATGTAGCAGAGGGTGACAAAAACCAGTGCTATCCTTGTGTCTCCTTTAGAAGGATAATTTCCAAGCCACTATCTTTGAGCCAAGTATAAATCTTACCTTCAAAGAGGGATGATAGGACATTCAGACCTGTTTATATATACATTATGTTTACAGAAATTTAATATCCAAGGATGTGAAACAACTATCCATTCTTCTACCTGACTTAAGGATATATGGTGATAGAGCTCTTTCTTATTCTCGGCATTGAATTTGGAACTCACAGTCTTGAATGATTAGAAATGAAGGCAGCCTTGATTCATTTACTCATAAATAAAAGACACATCTGTTCATAAAATATTTATCAGAGCAGATACTGCATCTCAAACTTGGAATACTTGCTTGTGGTCTTGTTATAGATGAAGTTTTGAAAACATGCCAATAATATACAATAACAATGCCTCTCTGTCTCTCTCATGGCAGGGCAGGGCAGGGCAGGGCAGGGCAGGGCAGGGCAGGGCAGGGCAGAGCAGGATAGGGTAGGGTTGAATATGGTATGTGTATATCTGTTGCATTATTTTGCTTTTAAAAAAGTAGTTTATGTACTGTAAAGTGCCCTAGCTTTTCGAGGGTAAAGTATTCTTGAAATCCTCTTTATCATTAATATATATATATTTTTTTTTTAACATTATTAATATCTTGATCATGGACATGTAACATGGATTTGTTATTGCCCAAATGTTTTGTTCGCTGTTATTTTGGATGCCAAAATTTCAATGAGGATAGACCCCCCCC
>JAWQUT010000071.1:442136-491239 GCA_033807755.1 Ellobium chinense
AAAAAAAACCCGACACAACAGTCCTGCTAACATCCAGGCTATAAAATATAATAATGTAGATTATGTTGTGGAACACACAAAACATAATTAGGCGGAAGTGTCTATTATCATATTTAAGATCACAATAAAGATATTCATTAGGTAGCCAGGTGATTTACATAATAATCAATATTCTTCATTAATTCTTTATAAACTAAACCTATGTTCAGGACAGATGCTGGCTGTTAACCTTCAGCAGTCATTAATATAGAATTAAGTGGCTACCTCTTAATAGCCAATATAAATTCACCATTGTGCTGACCTGTTTTTCACACTGTCTATCCATTTTTCTGGCATCTCTGAAATGCGTTGGGTTTTTTTTCCCTTCTAAGATGCAATAAACATAGCTGTATTTTTCCTAAATGTTGAAACAGGAACACTTACTTGCAGTCCCCAAATACAATTTAGCGGAAAAAACCAAATGCTTGGAAAATAGTCACTTTAAGTAGGTCAGAACACAATCCTTTTGATAAAATTGGATATACAACAAGAATACTTTTAATTTTCTCTGATGCAGTATAGTTTTAGTATGGTATGTGATGCCATCACTGGAGATTAAGATTTCATGTTGCTATACTTTGCTGAAAGCATCTCCTCAGACGGTGAGCTTTCATGATGGAATAGCGTAGGATGAAAAATGGGACCTTCCCCACTGAAATCAAGGAAGAAAATGTTGGCTTCATAATTGACCTTATTTCAGTTTTATCTCAGAACGTTCGGCAGCTATGAAGAAAGATCAAACACATGCATATCCGCTCTGAATTGGACAACTTCAGCTTCACACAGTCATGAGTGATGTACTGAAGGGAAGGAGATGAAAATCTCTGTGATGAACATTTCCTTTGCTAAAAACCTTCAACATCTGTTTAAGATGAATCTACAAATCGCACATATTAGGCTGGGAAAAACTTTACACGCATTCTAAATCAACTCTAATTACAGTAGAGAATTAGATTAATGGCGTTGCAGTAAAGACTGTAGGTAAATTAAGATTTGGACCTGCATCTAAACAAATAGGGCAGAGCCCCTGTACAAAACTGTCAGCAAATACGCAGTCCTATGAGTTTTGGCACCATTCCTCACCATACTAATCTGGTACCAATTACCCATGATCATTTCGACTGTGGTTAAAATTTAGGAAAAGGAAAAAAAGCAAACACACAAATAAACCAAAAAAAAAAAAAGAAGAATTTTGTGATCTAGATTAAAGACTGTTTACGTCATGCAGCACCAGATGTCTCCATTGGCTGGTGACAGATGGGTTAAAAGTGCTTGTCTACAAGCAAAAATATTACTTCAGTGTTTGAGGCTTGGCTGATTACTAGGTCATGTTTTATGACATGATGACAAACTTGGTGTTGGGCAATTCCAGATGAATGCCTTGTCAGTTATGTTACTTTATGAAATGCTTTGACTTTACAGCATTCAGTTTTGGCTTATATTTAAAGAACAAATTAACCATTACAGAAACAACCAAAACTAATTCTTGCAAAGTCAAATTTTCAGAATGTTGTGCAACTGATGTGGCACTCAGCTAGCAATGCCCTGTTCTTACTGATGTTCCCATATGAAACACCTACATCTTTAACTCCAAAATATCATAAATATGCTCATCTGCCATAGGTTCAATCACAGAACAGACCGGCTATTTCTCTGTATTGTGTCATGATCATTATGAACACGAATTCTGTGACATTAAGCATGACTCACACTGTGGCAAAGTTTCATATGTATGAAACTTCAGTGATTCAGCAGGATGCCAATCATTGATGGAGACTGAAGCACACAGGGAATCTGGGTCTATTATCAAGCTATGATGAAAAAACACTGTTACAGAAATTATGACAGCACTAAGAAAGATATTATACTGGAGAGAGAATAACGGATTCATCTTAATCTGACAAAGGACTTCGATCAACTGAGTTCTAAAGGCTTCCAAATAATAAAATCTGTGATAGACATGCCATCTGAAAATTGCTTTGCCATTTGAAAAGAAATGCCTTCTCTTTGTGCTTTCCATAAAAACACTCAAGTCAAAACCAACACCATAAAACGTAGCATCTCTATTCATACAAGGACAATTGAGCACCATAAGGGCTTCTGATGATACAACTCGCGGCTTTTTTTTTTCTCACATAGTAGCATAATGATATATTTGCATCACTATGTCAAAAAAACAGCAAAACTTACAACAGAACAGCACACCTCACTGTACTTGTAGCTTCAGATACTGTCTGTGTCTGAAAGTTTCTGAGAGTTCTATGACCTCCTGAATGTAAATTTTATGGCATCTGTCTCACTATATCACTGTTTGATTTGGTAATCTTAGCAAGTTAAATGCTCACCAGTTTCATATCTAATAATATACCAGACACAAAGCCTTTACCCACGGAGCTTTCAAACCATATATAAATCCACTGAAAGAGCAAATCTAATATATCTGAAGTTTTTCTCTTTTCTATAAATTTTACAAGCTGTATGGCAAATACAACATGCTCATCAGAAGCCCAGTATCACACTCAGAGTATAAAATGTCTTCTCATTAGCAAACCCAGAACTTGTGGTTGAAGTTTACTGTGTATGACTTCAAACACCATGATAAGGGCTGAGAGAGGCAATACAAGCAGTGTTCTGTATACAATAAAAAGAACATTCAAAACAGTGTACAGTCGAACCTGATCTGGTGACCACCCATAAATCATGGCCAACAGCTGTAGCTACCAAATTTCATATTTCCAATACAAAATATCTCCATATGATGATCACCTAACATTACTGCAACTACATTTTCTCATATCTCACATATAAGGAAAATCACTCTATATGGCAGACCTCAACTGGCTAACTCTGAAACTTTGTAATGCCATTCATGGGTTTTGTGGCCAACAAGGTTTTACAGCGGTCCCAGGCTCATGACCAAGGTATATTTATTTGAATACCAGAGAGGAATTATTTTCTTTATGAAAACTGAGCATGTGGAAGGAGACCATTTGTCCCATATGATCACTGTTTTAAACTCTCTCAGGTCCACAGGTTTTCCAGCTATCTTAATGCTCAACCTAACTGCCTTCACTTACTGGGTCTCACGCTGAAGAAATCCTGTTTACCTAAGGCATGTTTCACATCTTTTTTTAGGGTACTAAACACCTTTCAGAATTGGGGCAGATTAATAGGGACCTCTTCTGGTGTCCCTGCCAGATGACCTATTAAATGTGATTCTGAAAGTAAATTTAAGTCCCAGAGATGACAGATCCTGACACGGTGGGCAGGGGGGAGGTGAGTTGGCAACATATTTATCATCATAATAAAATACATCCATTTTGTATATTTCCCATGTAAGTTTCATGAAAAATTACCAATATACACAGTAATTATGAATTTTATAAGCAACAATAAAAACTGGGCAAAAATGGTCCTGTGACATCAGAATATTGTTCAATGTATAACAACAATAGCTTCCTAAAGATCTAGTAACTGAAGGACTATAACTGACGTAGAATAAACTCTCATATATGTATAAATTGACAATAAAAAAACCCATTTAAGGAGTGCCATTGATCAGACAAACAAACAATTTTATATACAGTGTGTAACAGTTGGAAGGCCATAAAGTGGGCCCCATGAAAGTTGAATACTTCTCTTTTACCCAGAATGTCAAGGTCATCAGAGCTGTAGCACTCATGTCAATATCTGACTGACTGGATGATATCTTTCTTTCTTTTTTTTTTTTTCAGTGAAATTTACATCAAAAAGTTCAAGTAAATTTCACACATCTCTGAAAGAAAACTTCAAGACACTTAAAATGAGCCATATAATCATGGCCTTATTTTTGTGTAATTATCAAAAATCTTGTTGGTTTTTTGGTGGGTTTTTTTTTTTCACTTATTAGGGTGTAAATGGATCATACTGCATAACATTCATAACAATAGTGATGACAGTATGTACTACTGTATTATTAAAAATGATAAAAAACTACACCTCTCCATGGCTGTCACACAAATATATTCAAAATTCACAATATGTGGACCTGAGACAGTTAGAGAAAGAATGAAGGGTCACCATAAACAGGTTCCACAGTACTATTGTTGCCGACTCTGTTGTCCACTGGCTGTTGATTCTGATGCACAAATACCTTATTCAGAGAAGATGTTACATTTGTAGCAGATATACAGTGGTTATGAGATATACAAGGCAGGGAGGATTATACCAGGGAACAAAGAAAGCACACTTACCAGCTTGGCAGAGTGGGGCCTAACAGGGGCTGACTGCAAACATGAGGTATGGTTTGTGGGCATGGTTTTTACATGTGGTCAAAACACTGACAGCAAGGCAAGGTGAGAGAGTATCACCAAACACTAGCATCTTCTACAGGTGGCTTAGACTTATTCTCAACTATCTTATGGTAGAAATGCCATTTGTGCATGAAAAAACAGTTGCCACAACTTTTAGCTGTTTAACAGCAGCAAAAAAAACTAATTACGTTAACTGTTACAGTCAGAGCATCCAGGAATCTTTGTGGCAGATCAAAAAATGCCTGAAATCTGGCAATAGCCAGAAAAGTGACATCCCTATTTATAAAGGAGATGGTGAGCACTTGTTTCTATGAAGCTCAATTCATTCACAATGTAAATTTAGTTGAGGGAGAGTTCTTTATATTAACTGTGAGCTGAAGTAGGAATGCATCTCATAAGCCATAAATGCATTATAAATGAGATGCATTGTACCCACACCACATGATGTGCTCTCTTCACTCATGTTGTCTACTAGTCCTTGAAGTGCTTATAATTTTAGACTAGAAGCATCACAAAGGCAGAAAAATGTCACAATGTATTTGGACCAAAGCCTAGGTATTCTTATGCTGCTTGCAAATTAAGAGGCTAACAAGCAACCAAAGGTGTCAAACTTCACAGTCATACTTCCTCAGTATTTCTTTTCAAATTTTAACTTTGATACAAATCCAGCTTCACAAATTCCCCACCAAAGAACCCAGGTTTTAGCTGTGTTTCTACAACAGATCATGTGCTCAGATAACATGTCACAGAGAGTGAGATGTTGGCACAATTATTAATCTGTTTTCATTGGCACAATTCTTTTTCTAGTTTCATGGAGGGATATACTGCATCATTTAAGATATCATGGACTAATCAAAAAGAAAGAAAGTATTGCAAATGGTGGAAATGCCTTTTCTACATGATAAACTACACCTACACTATACTTGCAAATGACCCAAAACACTTAAATACATCATGCCTGCAGTTATATGGTAACAGCTGGGGCAGAACTATAAGTATATGAACTACAACCTAGGGAAAGCTAGAGAGGTTGTGATAAAAAAGAAGTAAATAACGTCTTCCAGTCTAAATGACTGATAAGTAACTTCTCTGTAAGAGCTAATGAGAATATTCTTCATCAGTATGCCATTATTCCATCCAAAGTTACAAGGCATTAAAATGGTTAGAACTATGTACTCTATTCTCACTTGACACCAACCTCTCGAGAAGGCTTTCTCTTGGTTTCAGTGACATCAAAGAGACAGTCTAGACTCTCTCCTCTAATCTTTTGAACAGAGAATATCTTGTAAATATCTAGACAACTTTAGTTCTTCCATTGGTACGGTGGTAATATTACACTGTCCGCTGTAACCTATCATACTACTGTGATCACAGGCTGATCACAACAAGTACATGAGAAAGTAAAAAGGAGTATCGTGGGGATCCTTGGTGTACTGACGCTCTATAGGGTCAAATTTTATATGAACATTTTTGTTAAGGTGAACTTTATGAGAAGGTGATATATAATGTATATTTGGGGCATGCAGAGGTTTTGTATTCTGATAATTCCAATACAAAATATATTGTTCACTCTAAAGAAGTTAGGATCAGTACTAAACCAAAAATACATTTTTCTCCTCCAGGCCTTGCTCCACTCCAACATCAATCTTCTTTCCTCATCCAAGAAAACAATACAACATAATATCAGATCTTTACAGTATCCTCATAACAGTCAAAGAGTATGGACACAGCTGCCTAGGATCTGCCTAACAGAGAGATATAAGAAATTTCCACTGCACACAGTGCTACCACCATCTAATTCTTTAATGGGGAAAATGGCTGGTTTATAAGAAATGAAACTTGAAAAACTTGAAACAATAAAGCTAAAAGGTTGCACTCATGTAACATCTATTCATTTGATCACAAAGCCACCTATACCGATGAAATCTGATACACAGATGCAGAGTTGCCTGGCAGCCTTAGTTTGTCTATTTATGTCAGGCTTTACCATTCTTCTTTAAAAAAGTTCATTAAACACCATATGTTTTGAACTTACTGAAATAATAGTTATTTCTCTTTGCAAACGTTCATGAGTTTTAAAGTCACTTCATGCTTTGATGTCTGCCACCATATCAGCATATTTCATATGAGAAATTTGCTGTTTAGTAATGTGAGGCATGTACATCCCATTCAAAAGTAGGGTGCTGTGTTACTTTATACATTCCCTCTGTTACCATCAAGCAAAGAAAAAAATTCTATCTCCATATCTCTCAGCAATAAATAAAGCTGTTAACAGAAAAAGCATTTAAATTGAATGTTTGTTGAGTCTAGATTTGCTTTCTGAGTAATGTGCACTTAAACTTATCCTTTCATGCATTAGGGAAGAAATGTTTTGATAAATGATGTTGGACAGGATGATCTAGCACTGCAGGCGGGTATTCTACAGAAACAATTTTCTACACACAACAACACACAAGCAGAATGGCAGTTCTGTTAATTGGCTTTATTATAATCCATTCCAAATATGTTTTGACACGTGCAACACTGCAGGACACTGCATGTCTCATAGTGCATCATGAAAGAATGATTCACAATGCTCAAACTGTGACCTCCAAGGAACAATGTTAAGTCCTGGTATAATTGTTCAATATAATATGCAAAACAGAATAGGTTAACTTATCACCTATGCACATTTCAAATCCCATCCTCCCAATTTTCTCCTAAAATTTTCCAAAGTTAGCATTTACTGGGTTAGGTTCCTTAAAGGCCACAACAATGACAGCCAAGCAGACATTCATTTACATCTACCAACTGGGACATGAATCAAACATGAAATGGCATAGAAAAAAACAAACTTTAGAATAATGGCTAGCCTTACCTTTAATCTACTTTTCAACTTCGCTGCAATTTCAGCTGCTTGTTTGTTCACTTGCTGGCGTGTTCGCATCATTGGATCATGACAGATAACTCCTGAGAACAAAAGTAGCCCTCAAGAAAATACTCATTAAGAGCTCACAAGTACAGACATGTTCACATTTACAACTTAATCGTGTGTTTCAATACTCCCATATCTGAAACATTCTACAAAGGCATACCAAACATCTTTTCACATTTCATAGCACAATGTTACCAGGTATTTGACTTCAAATGACGTCACAACATAAACACTTTGGCATCAAAGTTATATCAACATTGTACATGGAAGTGAACATATTGTACAAAATGACTGTGTTTTGTCACTGAGACTGACTTCACATATACAATTACCTTGTGCATGTCAGCCTCTGAAAACACATAATTTATGGGTCTGAACTGACTGAGCCTTGCCATTTAATATAGTGTTCTAAACAAGGGTATGTTCCAAGTATTTTACACAGGAAATCACAAGGGATGTCTATGTTTATAGAAGTTCTCCACATTTACCTTCCTGTAACACATATTAAAAAGAGAGAGGTCACTTAAAACCATATACACAATTTCATTTCAAATCAATTCCTAAACCTCAATACACTATAAAAGTGTAAGAGGTTATTCCATAAAGATCTATCTCAGAAATTACACATATTATAAAAAGAGATACCCTCATAAGATCTAACATCATCTGACAAAAGGGCTTACCTTTGCCAAACTATTTTTGAGAAAACTGAATGATTCTGTCTGAATAAAGCTCTTTGCTTCAACAAATGTATGTCTAATTTCTGTTACTTCATCAAGGGCGTTCAGAGTTTCATAAAAGTATTTTGTTGGGAGAGGAGTGCTGACATGAAGATCATGAATGTTCAAAAAGTGACTCTGGCAGGAAAAAACCAAAATATGCCCTTCTGTTGCAAGATGTTAGAGATAACTCCACAGATACAACTTATCTTCACTTCACACTCTAGGGATTACTCTCAAAAAAATTTCTGAGATTGGGTGATTTCCTATCGGGTACTGGAATCCATACAGGAGCTACTGGATTAATTCTCACCTGCCAAGCTGAATAAATCACACAACATGTTGCACTTGATTTTCAAATCGAGAGGGCTGTCACTGAAATATCACAAGAGAAATAAAAATTCATTTGTAGGCATATCTGTAATCACAGAAGATATATCTGACCTAAAACCAACCATAAACATTGAAGACATTATTATTTGTGTACTTTTACTTACTAATATGAGCTGAAAAAATTCAAATTTGTATTCTGTGCTTTGGCATCAAAAAGTGAATACAAAAACTTTAGAGTCTTATTTGTCCTGCGTTTTAGATAGGATTTCTTGAACAATTTTAAATCATGCCACTTACGAACTTGAATACATTGTCTAAAAAGCACTATTCTTAAAAGATCCAAGATGAAAGTAATAAACTGCATCTATGTTATGGGCCTCGAAACAAGAAGTCTGGTAAATGCACTTGTTTGGAAGAGAGAAAGCTGTACTATATCGTATGCAACAAAGTCATCAGGATTACTGAGAGGAGATTGAAATCAAAGTGTCAAAGCTGCCCACACTTTTCTGCCAGATAGTGTAACCTGCTTAATCAGAGAATGTGTAAATGGGACTGCCTATGAAATGATAACCATTCCAGGGGAATGGATTTTTTACTAATAAAAGATACTGCCCATACACTTACCAGGCCAACGAGGGAGACAGATTTACCTCTAAAACCCAAGGTTTCAGAGTTTCATCTAAGAGGATGTCAAAACCATAGAGCTCTGTAAAAACAAGTCAACAGCACTAAGTCAGTGATATTTGTATACTTACGTTGCAGTCTCTGCACTTCACTGCAAGTTTCAGACCTACAAATGACACTACATGTGAGACAACCTAGGTTAAGATATACATTGTTTGCTGGATGAATGAAGGTACTACTGTTTCAGCAACAAACACACCCTCCAGTGAAAGCACATTATACTTTAATAGGTTTAGTCTTCACTGAACCACTAACAGTCTATAAAGTATAAGTTTCCTGGAGTAAAATACTCTTCTTTCTCAGAGTGCCAAGCAAAAACATTACTGTTCATCTTTAAGTCATTGTGAGTACTCACTGTTGGATATAACTTATAAGCTCTACCTAATCAAATTAGCATTCATACATACCAAAGCAGTTGCCTCTGAAAGGCTGGAACATTTTGCAGGCTGTTGCAACTGATGACTCAACAGACAGGATAGTCTTAATAACCACATCTTCTATACGCATCATCAGTGCTGCAAATAAAACAGTTGTTAAAATATTATTTATAGCCCAGTCAATTATATGGATCATATTTCATGCTGTCTATTGTCAGATACCATAATTATGTTGACAAAACATTTAACATGTCAATTATTAAACTAGCTGAATAGTAAAATGGATCTAGACTTTTTCTTGTCACTGGCAGTTCCCATATAGTGTCCAAACAATAGATATCATAATTATATATCAAATGACAAATCAGTGGTGTGATATTGACAAAGATAAAAACTGAATAAGCCTTGAGCATGAAGTAGGCAAGAGAAGTATATCTGCAATCTATAGACTATACATGTATCTTTACTGCAACCATCATATTACACATTAACAGGCTATAAAATTTGAGACCAGCAGTTTTTCAGAAAAGTGCCATCAGCATATTCAGCCTTATAAAATTCATCACTTGACAACAAAGAGTCACCTATCAAAAGCCTTCATCGGGGCATCTGAAGGTTCTGAAAGCAAGCAAAAACAAGACATGACCACAAATATGCACATCTTGGGAAAAATATCTGCTAACTTCACCATTCAGGCACTGTGTTAGGTAAGAGAAGCCTACCTGCTGTGTCCTTGCCCTCAGATCGCAAATATCGTAACATTGCACCCATAGACCACTTATTGCCATAGTCCTCCACATCTGGATCATCATTCCTGTAAGCACAAAAGGCATTCTGTCACTTGGTTAAATAAATGTCATGAAGGCTTTAGCTAAGGGAGTATGAACTTCACTGAGCAATTTCTCTAGCAGTGAAGGGACAAAGAAGAAAAAGAAGAAAAGGAATGGAAAGTACATCACTCCCCAAGAGAAGAAAATGCTGGAAATGGGTGGATATAATGGAGAGGGTAGGAAGTGCAAGCTTGCAGGAAGTGCAGGAAGAATCCACAGCTTGACAGTAACAGTGGCAATTCATACAATAACATGCATTATAACTGAGGGTGACCTATGGATTTACGATTCAACAATTTTACTTTATTCAATATCTGATTGTGTACAATTTTGACAGCTTCAAATTATTTTTAACCCTTAACTACAGTTCCAGATTAAATTACGCCAGCGTTTGTGTCACTGAATTTTAAATAAACAGTTTGATCATAGTTGTGATAATGATAAGCATAATGATACCCATTGCTGAAGTGGCTGCTGAAAGGAGTAGATTTATAAAGGAGATATTATGTAAGATCTGATATGTAGGAGGCTAACGAACTATCTGCTTAGTTGTAAAAGTATGAATGTTTTAGTTAAGTCTGCAAATACGGTAAATAGGGCCATGAAATGAGACATGAGCAATTGCAAGGAATGAATGAGAAGTTGTGTTTGTGGGTGAGCTGATGTAATGTAAATATGAAATGTGATTAGAGATTACTATAGCTAAGTTATGAAGTGGTGTTTATGAATCCTGAATGTTTCATTTGTTTCTGTGCTGTCCTATCACTTTTTATACCATACCATTCATCTATGTACTACATTTGTGACCTGGAATTTTGGTCAATATATTTGTTTAACTAAACTTGCTCAACTCTGTGGAAGAGCTATTGTGATCCAGATACTAAAATATATTTCTCATCAAAATTTCCAGTGAGTTTCTACAAATTTTTATTTCTCTGACAGCCAATGAAGATATAACTATTTCCTGCTTAAAAAGTTCCTAAACTATTAACCATGATGATGATTGTAAAAAAAATAAGTGCACAATATTTTAAAATTCCACTTCATTCCAAAATACTTTTAATGAAAAATTAATACTTCTAACAATTATATATTTATGCACAGATCTTACTGTTTTGGCTCTAAGGCCTTCATCAGTTACAAAATAAGTTAAAAATAAATAAATGCTGAATAAAAGCAACCACAAAAAGAGAAGGTAAAAAGTCTGAAAAAGAGGGTGAATATAAAATCAGTCATGCGTTAAGACTGAAGCAGAGGCAGGATGGTAAAATAGCAAGTAGGGTTAAAAGTCCATGAGTCAAGGTGATGATAATGATGTTGATGAAAGATAATTAAGTTGCCTTACTTGACGTAGTCCTGGCTCCTCTTGTTGACGCTGTAGTTTGTCAAGTGCATGCACTGATTACGCATGTGTTTAATGTTTTTCTCATATTTGACTGTGGCAAATCTAGTCAACCCTTCTTCATACAAATATATTACAAGTGGGTCATATGAGGTCACTGCTACGTAAATACGCATATCAAACTTGAATCCTGAAAAGAAAGAAGAAAGGAAGCAAAGTAGGAACAAATTGAGCACAAATTTTGGCTATAGAAATTACCTTTGTTTAATTAATCCTGTCTCTACATTTTTTTTTAATCCAAGCACATTTTTTGCATGGTTTCATATAGTTTGTACCTACACATTCACACTGTGTTAAAACCTTATCGTCGCAATTATGTATCGTTTCATGTCTAAACAAACTCGTAGTATGATAATGATACATGTGGGAACCATGTCCTGAGACATGAAACAATTATTAATCCCTCCTATAAAATTTGACAATCATTAGTTACAGAGTTATCAATGCAATGACATGAATGTCTTAGGCACTTGTGGCATAGGTTTGCAGTAGGAAGATAGAAAATCCATAACACTGAAGTATATGGTATGAAGTAATATAAGATTTAGGTTACTTTATGAACCATTCCATGGGGACTGTCACGTCAGTTACTGCAACAGCCACCTTCACTGACATGAAGCCAGTCCATCTGACATGGACTTGTTGCTACTGACAAGCATTCATGTAAGTGAAAGCTGAGAACTCTCTACAGAATAAATTTGTATCTGGTAACTGACAGTAAATGTGGTATAAGGCAATAAAATTAGGTCACTTGTGCCCTGTTAAATCCATGTGGCTCTCCTATTAAAACAACAGATGAGACATACACTGTTTCGTTCATATGTGTCTCAACTATAGTGTGTCAGATTCCTTGAAATCCTGCAGCATATAATAAAAACATCAGGCATGATGTAGTCAGAGTGTATTTCAATCCAGTCCTTAAATGAAAATACACTCAAACAATAAAACATTTAGCTCATATGTCAATGTACTACTGTTGTAACACCACTTCCATTAAAACTGGACTTCAACAACTACTGGAAGTATCGCCAGGTCTCTGAGCCCTTCTCATCGAGAGCTCTTAGCTCCTTGTGGCATGATAAAGCCTGTGGAACAAACCTCTAATGAGCCACTGAAACTATCATTTTCATAGTCTTGCTGCGATATCCTACTTAGACTTCATATTATCCTGGACAATTGTTAGCTTACTGCATCTAAGTTATGGTATCTATACATGATTACTTACCATCAATGACCAGAGGGGATGATATATACTTGCTCACAATCACATTTTCATCCAAGGGTACTTGATCAGGCTGCAAGAGAGGAATTTCAATAAAAATCAGCATTCCATTCAATCAGAATGATATCCTACACCATTTAGTGTATGTTTGTGATGTTAGTAAAAAGTTACTGTAAGAAGCTGGTATCTGTTAGATTGAATTTTTATGAGTAAGTGGTGTTTTACTATTCCCTATCTATCATTGCAAATAACTTTAATAAAGCACCTAGAAGGCTGGAACTGAGGAATACACTGCCATCAGTAACTATAGTTTTTCTCTATCAAATCTGAATGCAGCCAGTTTGATTCTCATGGTATTGCACATCACACACTATCTTTACATCTGCACCTCTCTAACAAAAATGCACAGATGAGATGAAGATTTTATGTATTTTCATCTTTTCCTCTAAAATGGCGCACAAGACAGCTTAGCATCGACTGTCAACTTAGGGTAATTTTTTTTAACAGTTGCAACAATTCTTCTTCCCTAATTACTTAAAGCTCTCTTTATTGGGTTGTCCTATTTATACGCCCATCAAAAGAGATCTTCCTTACATGATTGACGAGAAAAACACCTCTTCCTCTTGACGAGGCAACTGGTTTCACAATGTAAGGCCCCTTGTCTTTCAGGAAATTTGCTGGAGAAGGATAAACAATTGTAATGACCACAAAACAATGAGGCAGATGTAGTTAAGCTTGTAAAATTGGGATTTTAATAGCAAGTCAAAACTCTACATTTGTTTTAATGGGAGAAAGAAGATAAATGGAAGATCATAGTAATATAAGGAACTTAAATCATCAAAAAATTACTTAGGTGAATGTGGAATGATTGTGACAATACCTAAACATTATGAAAGGAGTAGTGGTGGTGATATAATGTTAATTCTTGTGAAATCTATAGATGCACTTTGTTTATTTGATAGTCATGGGAGGGTTAGTATTATAGGGGAACATCCCTGTGTTCTTTCTAGATCCACCCCTGTGTACATGGATTAAATGATTGACAGAATATAAAGCCTAAAGTATGTTGACAGCCTGATGGGCAAGTGAAAGAAACAAGACATCACTGATAAGCTAACACACAAAGTAGACAGAAAGAAACTTACAACAAAACTCTTGATAATCCCCTGGTAAGACATAACTGGGGGGTATGAAGTCAAAGTGCTTGTGCCCCTGAGGAGTAATAAGCAAACATGAAATAAAAAGCAGTCAGCATTAAAGGATCTCTTTTGCTATTCTGTAATCTCTGCTTATCATCTTCCATATCAGCAATTTCCCTATGATATGTCAGTCATAAAATGCAAACTTATGTAAAATTCATGTTTAACAAAAATATCAGTTGAAACCAGTCATTGACAAATCAAAATGTTAACTGGTTGAGGATTGCAATATGACAGAACAACAGATATAGACATTTTGTGGGTGACCCTTCCTTATCTTTAGGTAATAATAGGCACATCTTTCTGCTAAATGGTCTTTTCATTTATGGCAAAAGTATTTAACAAATTTCTGGTACGTTTAGCTTATCGTTAGTCTTGGCATAGGACCAGCCACATCTATATATGACATATGGTCAGCCTGGCCAGACCTATGCAAAGACTGACCTTCTATTACTTAATTTTTACATCAAGTGAAATGCACATAGGTTCCATGCCATAATAAAACCTTTTAGGTGTATTGAAATGATAAACATACCTGACAGCTTTGATCATTAAAAGAATGACATGGACATTGACACCTAAGCTTTATAATTTGTAGAGCTAGTTCACCAACCTTTGTTTGCTGCATTCTCTGAATATTCTTGAATAATCTATCTTTCCGTGTCAGTTCGTATGATCTGAAAATAACCATCGTAAACACTACATAAATATCAAATTAGATACTGCAAAGGTATAAAGAGATACCACTTTGTTGTCACAACTTTGGTAACTACAATCGTCATTATCACTATTGGCATCATTATCATCATAACCAATGTCATTATTTGCAAAACATTTATCCGCACTGGAGTTAAATAAATAAGGCAATGTCATCATTATCATGATCAACACAAACTTCTAAAACCGAAATGTGCAACATATGAGCAAAAACATATGAAAGTACGCATACTTATTTCCACAACAGTCTGAAAATGCATCCCTAGTTTGGCACAAAGGACAACTAGTTTAAAGTGATTTTCTCAGTCATTGTCCTCATCATTATAATCACAAGAAGAATTGTGGAGAATTAAGTGTTATAACAATCATAATCTCAACAGAGAGGCCTCGTCTATTCTAAAGCAATTGCACTGATGCATGCAGTTTCAATAGCATTTACACTGGTGATACCTTAACCACAAAATTCAACAAAACAAACTGAAACTTAACTTGAAAACAATAAAAATGGGGGGATTAATCATTATAATTTAACATGTTAAAACTACAAACAAAAAGACATTGCCAAGCCCTACCTTGGGAAATGATTGATTTTCTGAAACTCTGACATAGTCCTAAGGGTAAATGGCTTAAGATGCGAATTGCTCCATATCAAATTGTATTCTACACTGTTTGGGTGGACCTGTGAAGAGATCAATAAAATAACAAACATAAACATGCATATTCAAACCAACATTCTCTTGAAACTATTTACTTTATATAGTATTACTTTCTGAATAAATGAGAAGGTGTGACTGAAATGAACTAAGCTGAACAGAACCTAACACAGGACAAGTTATCCTTTTCAAGACAGGATCCAAACCTTGACTTCAGCATCCATGAAATTATCCTCCACAATATGCAAAACTGCCACAACTAGAACAATACTTCTTTTTAAACGAATATAGATACTTTTATGCAAAATTAACTGCAGCATAAATCTCACAACAGGACTTGTGAATGGAATTCTAACACGATCTTAGAGAAAATAATTGCCACATATACTTCAATATCATGAATCTTCTTGCTAACAAGTAGTTTTTGCCAAAAAGTTAAATTGTATAGCAGTTTCTCGGAACATGTTGCATGAAGGTCTAGTTGGATTCCGCAACAGACACAAACAACACAATTAATCAGTAAAGTATATTACTTTACTATTCCATTCCAAACCATTCCACTTGATCTTGGAGAAAAATAAAAGGTCAACTGTATTTCAGTATCAAGAATCTTCTTGCTAACAATCTGTTTCGGCCAAAATTTAAGTCAAAAGGCAGTTTCTTAAAACACTGCATGAAGGCTTAGCTCGATTCCACAACAGATGCAAACAACACAAAACACTGAAGCATATCATTTTACTATTCCATTCACCTACAAAAATCTGTAAATATCCCAGGCAGCCAAATAGATGATAAAGCATATAAGAATGAACAATACAACTCTGCTCAAGGCTAATTATGCAATTAATGTTATTAATATGATACTACTTACTAATCAAAGTTCACAAAAGCATAGTCAATCCTTTCAAAAGGTCAGCATGCAAACATAAATTATATAAAAGATGTCTGAACAAGAGAGAATTTTTAGAGACAAGACATCATGACACCATCAAAGTACATACCTCATGAAACCCATGTGATAGTAAAATGTTACGCACAATCTTGCAGTCAGTTGAGGCAAACTTAAAACCTAGGTGATATCGTTCTGAAAAGTTTCATGGAAAAAAGTTAACGGCAAAGATGGCAGCAGTCAAGACTTAAACTTTCAGACAGCATGATTAACACAAGGATTACTTTTCAAATCTGAAGTAGTATTTTTCATTCTTTCTATTTACTTCTTCATTTAAATGGGCTGGTTTTTTTGTAAGATTTTATTTTTTATTTTCTTAAAATTTTGACATTCTGGAACACCTTTAACAGGGTGAAAACTAGATAAAGTCTATATCACTTTCATTTCCACAGTCAGATATGGAATGCTGATCTACTTCACAGGATTCTTTCACAACGTCAGCACCTCAACATGACAAATTTTAAATTTAAAATCAATGAGCTACAAATCCATTTTACTGAATAATACAATTTCCACATCATCGTCATAATTGAAGAATATGATAATAATAATAATCTTTTGCAATATTTAACAAACTTAACTACTCACTTCATATGATAAGGCAAAACATTCTCAAACGTTCTAAAAAAAACAAATTCTGTCAAAATCAGGCATGTAATTACTTACCACCAACAGTTTTGAAATCTGTTCTCTTGTTAAGAATTGTCTCAGCATTGAACAAGATGATTGGAACTCTCTTACCATAACCTGTCCACTGGATATTATGAACTTTTCCCCTGCAAAAGAAAAGGATCATTAGAATAACTGTCACTGAGGAAGTTCTGAATTTCATTGTTTAAAAGACTGCAAGAAAGGGCCATCTGGATAAAAGACACCATTCTGATGTTAGCATTCTTCAAATCTGCAATATGAAATTCTTTCATGATTCTGCAATACATGACATAATTTCACAGAGCACTTACTACAATATTTTGATAGGCACATAACTGCCTGATCTTCTAAACAGGCTTCAAATCTCTTGATAAATCTTTGACTAGTGGGGCATTTTCCTTATTCAGTTGCTTGGTATACATTTATTTAATTGCTGTTATCTCTGAATAATATTCAAATCTGGCAAAAAGGTAGAGGGTCATACTTGGGATCAATCCGGTCCTCTCCATCATCACTTCCGTAATCTGAATCGTGCTCACTGCGTTCGTCATTATCACTTTGTTCCGATGGTGTCATAGATCCATTACCATCTGAATCTGCTCCACGTGACTCTCTAACTGCTGCCATTTCATTGTCATCCCACGAGAACTGGTGGACTGGAAAGACATGTAAACTGTGATGAAAGACACCTCATTTAAAGAATAGCTTAATTTATTTGAACAGTCTATTAATCATGTTAGAAACTTACATTAGTTGCAAGGGAGAATGATCGCAACAATTCCCTTCACTTGTTCCAGTATGTTCCATACTAACTTCTTGTTCCATATCAGCTATGTAGGTCATGTGTTCAAATCATTCTCTTTTCACACTGTAGAATCAATTCACTTATACCACATTTCTCAGTTAAGCTATTCAGAATTGCCTATAGGCTGTTAAAAATAATGTTCAAATATTAACTTTCAGCAGCTTGAAAAGGTTAATGGCACAGTATGTCCTAGGAAAGCTGAGGAACTTACAGAATGATCTGGCTTGCTGTTGTAATAATAATGTGAAGCTACTAAAGCAGGCACTAAAGACTTGCCAATTAATTTTTTTTAAGTGGTTCTTTGTGACAAATCCTCTGCAAACACTGACTGCTTTTAAGCTAGATGCACAGTTGAGTTAATTCATACATTACACTGTCCTGCCCAATTTCCTGAGTGCAGACCAGTTAAGACATTTTCTATAGTTATCAACATAAACAATGAATTTGATAAAGGAAACACCAATCGAATTGAAAGAACAATGAAAACTCCCTAAAACAACTGGCAATTTCTAGCTTAGCCTTGCCTAGTTTTAGTAACTAAATACTGCTACTACTATTAGCTCTCCTGCCACACCCATAGGTCATACCTATCATGTTAGGATACAGATGTATTCTCAAAACTTAAAAGAAAGACAAAAATTCCATGCTGATTCACTGAGCAGGGGATTTCTTTTGCATAATATCCCAACAGTTATGTACATGCTGGTTACGCACAGACCACACAGAGCGTACGACATAATGCTAATGGATCTCGCCTAGAGCTTCTAAAAATTCGTTGCTGTTCAATTTGGTCTGCAATCTAGAGATACTAGGGAGGATGGTGAAGCTGGATACACACTAATATACAGGATAAAAGAAAATAATTGTCCATGTTTTCCCACTTATACATCATCAGCCAAGTTCTTCGTTTGCTTGATTTTTGCTTGCTTTCAAATTTGCTCTTTCTGGGACGCACTGGATTGTTCAAAATTGCCATTTCAGATGGGATGCATTCATTTCAGTCTTACCAGTTGAAAGTGTAATTAGTACATTCACAAACATTTTGGACGGCCGTTGAAATGAGGTAATATAAGCTCTTTAAGTATCAAAACAGGAATTACAGAATTTCATCTTAGTCTTACCCATGCAAGAACCCATTTATGTACAATAAATATGTCTCTGTGTAGTGTGAGACCATGGACCCAGATGATGGGAAGCATCAACACCTCACATAATTCAAGTTTCCCTTACTTAATTATCATCAAATGTACAAACAGTATCCGTTCACCTTGACAAAAATATCACAAGTTGATGTTCCAATGGTCAGAATGGTCTGGGCCTCTTCTAATTTTCATTGTATGAGGGGAATAGTCTATGGCCATATGATTATAATGGTGATCTCCCAGTCAGTGCATCGTGCTTTTGAAAATAATTAACTTAAAAAACACCATATACTGTCGGAATAATCACTGAACTGGACCTGTCTTGTGGCTAAACCAGTGACTAAATCAGCCGCATTATTGCAAAAGTGGTCCTGTCCCAAGGGGCCTGAAGGGGTTGCCATACTCCCTCACACACACCAAAAGAAAGATTGATCAATGACTCCCAAACTGGACTGGATTAGTGTTAGTCTAGTCTAGTTATCTAGCGTTGCTAATGTCTGAAATGTGATGTGCCTAACAATAAGTTATTGAATAACTTTAATAAAATTACCTTGGCTTTGGTTTGGCAATAGTATTACTATTAAAGAAGGGTAACAGCAGCATTTGCAATTACCGAATTAATGGAATAGTGATATGATAACACCATGCTTTGGTTTTGGGCCATAATATGTGAATGGCTATGGCCTATGATGGCCCCTATATAGCTATGCTGGACGACAGTCCATTAGAGGCCTATCCAGGGATCGTTTATCCTTGCAATGCGATTCATTATACTTTCAATCGCACAGAAACTTATGATTCGATCCCAATATTGCTAAATTCCATCTCTAACACGCATGGGACAATCGATATTCAAGTTCATACCTACTGACCATATGTGTCAATTCATGTTTACATTGTTGTTATGCGAGGACCACGGAATGCGTCCGCCATCGTGTTCGGGCAAGCTCATTGGCCAATCACAAGCCAAGCGGTAGCAAGGGGTGGAAGGGGATCTACTCTCAGAGCCGCGCTAGAGTTTATTAAGCCAAACCATTTCATAAAGTGATGGCGGAGAGTCTCACTCCTTTCAATATCGTGACAAATGAACCATATTCGCATAGGTGCACTAGTTCTATAATCTTTCTACACGGCACAGGTGGAAAATTTGTCTTTCTGTTTATTTATGCAAAAAATGCCATAAACAACCTTTTAATTTGTTAAGATTGCACTGGAAACGTGAGACAGAACGAATGCGCGCGTGTATTATTTATATTTATTTATACTATTTATATATTTCTATACTTTTGAGGGCTACCGTATTTTTCAGATATAGAGTGGATCGATGCCAGTTTTAGCGTCACTCAGTGGCGATTCACGAGCAGAGTAATCAACCACTGGCTAGAGGTGTTTTTATTTGTAAAGTAAAATTTACTGTGTACCAAGATATGCACTTCCATATATTATGATGTCATTTTTCTGGGTTAGACCACATTATTCTCATTTTAATATTTATTATATCTTGAAGATAGGCACGGATTATCACACAGTATTACACACGCACACGTTCACCGATTTTTGTTTTGTTTTTAGTCTGAAGTTTTTAGTCTGAAATCGCAATTTGTTCTTAGTGATCCTAAACATACTCGTGCTCGTTTGCAATGTGCGTTAGTACACGCTTGCACGAGAGCAAAATGTAAGCTTATTTTGCGCTGGCACCATTGCAGCCTAAATCGTGGTCTTTTCTTTAGGTGGGACTGGTGTATCTCTGCGTGACGGTATAAGGGACCGCATTAAATATGATTTCAGCTTTCCCCAAACCCGGATTGTATTCCCAACGGCACCGCTGAGGTAAGTTTACGGGATGCAAATTCCTATGTGGTAATCGAGATTCCTCTGCTTTTTCTTCTTTTCCTCCAGGAGCAAACATTTGCTTCACAGCATAAAAAAATGGCATTATTTTCTCAAAAACTTTGAACCGCGTACATTTTCTTTCCGCCTGACCATTCTCCTGAGAAAACACTGCTGGAATGTCGGGATTTTGGCCATCTGTGCGACGCCATTATTCGTGCTGTGTGACGTCATAAAACAAGAAAAGCCAGTAGATGACTGGTGCAAACACATGCACAAATCGTGGGGACCAATCGTCGCGCAGCACGAGTAATGGCGGCGTGCGCAGAGTGAAAATCCCGACAAAGTACTGTATCAGGTGAAAGAAAAAATATAGTTTAAATTGTATGCAAAAAATAATATGGACTTATGAAGTAACTACCGTATTTAAATTGTGAGCAAAAATAATATGGACTTGTTAGGTTATGAAGCAACTGACTGCTCTGTGAGTCTGTCCCTTTAATGTTCCCACAGCCCTTTATTCCCACATATGACCAAACAAAAACAAAAAACAAAAAACAAAAAAAATCCCCACATTGCATGAACAGGGATTGTTTACGAAGTCAAGGCGGCCTATTACGACAGCAACAATATTAGTAGTTGAGTTTAGAATAAAGACAGAGCGTTGCGCTAGGGATTTTTTTTCTTTTTTTTGTCTTTTGTTTTTATATTTTCATTGTTTTATTTTTGCAAGCTTTATAAACATTTCATGTATTTTACGGCATTCATTGCAATTTTTTTTGCCAATCAAAACCACATCTTTGAGTGGAAGACTCATCCTACATCAAGTGGTTCATCTTTTAGCACCTCCAGGAACATCTCCATGCTAATACTATAGCAGACCAAAATAAACAAAGAAATCTGTGAAATGTCACCAGCCAAGAAGATTCTCACACTGGACCTAGTAAGGGAAATACCATACTATGATTAAAGAAGTTCTTAGCTAATCCGCACTATACAAATTTTGCTCAGGGCACCGAATACTTTGAACTTAGTCACAGTGAGATACCTGATGCACAGAGTTATATGAACATATTCATTTTATTGATAACAAACTTCTGGATTTTTAATTTCACCATCTCCAGACATCACTTTTATTATGTTGAAGGGGCAGGGACATTTAGCAGTAATGGAGAACGAATTATTTCAGTTGGACCACTCTTTCTCTTGTAGACTGTGATTCATTTCAAAATGCTGCCACAAGGGTGAATGCGTTTATCGGTCAGAACTAATCGAAATCCCCAATGGCAAGCCAGATAACACAACTGGGACACTGTTCACAAAACAGTTTCCTTGTCTAAAATTACAAGATCATTTTGCCAAAAAATAAACAAAAAATCAAAATCTAAAATGTCTTACATTTCTTTTCTTATGCATATTCTGAGGGCTATTTTGCATGGCTGTATCACTTTACACTTAAACTGCCCATTCAAACTGCATATCAGTGGACATATTATTCCAGGACAGCAACACTTATGTTTGAAATAGTGTGGACGTAGAAGGAAAGGAAAAATATGTCCAAACAGATAAATCCGGATAAATGAAAGGAAAGCAATGGAGAAATAACATTTCACTCTCTCTTTCGTTCGTTCAGCTTTAGGTTGCGATACTGTAGTCTAGGAAATACATGTGGTTACATCTCTGACTATTAGACACTTGCACCATAATGCGAAAATTACCTCTCTTATCTCTACTCAAGATCATCTCAGGATTTTTCTGATGTAAAATTTCCAGGCAATGCACTTCTACATGACATTTTACTTCCGCTCCTGATGAAACGTTGGCCTAAATTATGAATCACAACTGAGACTTCATAATTTCCTCCTGCTATCTTTTTGTTTTTCCTCCTTCCTCATTCATTAGTCTCTCAATAAACCAAATATTTCAAATCAGGTTCTAAAGTTTCCCCAAGCACATTCTTCCTCCATTACACAAAAAGGACAACCATAACACTGGGTTTTTCATTCAGAGAGTATTGGGAAAAAATTACAATGAACAGCAAGTCTTACTAGAAATGCTAAATATTGGAGTGGTGACTTCTGTAAGTTATGAAATTCACTGTCATTTTGATATATGATTTCTCTTTATACATGTATAACTCATGACAAATTTTATACAGTTGGCACAATCAGTGGCAGAACATACAGATGTCAGCTTGCAAGTCATGAACAAAGGGTCTATCATTTGAAATAGACAATGCCTTGAAAACTGCAAGAGAATTCCATTAAGCTTGCACAATCACGGTATCTACCTCTTTTCAAATGTGATCATCTGCAAAATATATGTAACACTGTGTGCATGTTTACAAATGATGCAGGATCAATGGGAAAACTATTATACTAAAGTACAAAATGACCACTCTTCTGCAACTGCCATGAATCAATTACAAAATCAACAACAACAACAAGAAGAACCCGTACTGAAGTATGTAACAGGTGCTGTATATTATATTTACAAATTCCAGCATTCACCTGCAAAAGTTACAGACACACCACGCACTAAAATCACACAGTAAGGATTTGCTCTTCCATAAGACAGATTTCACTCAAGATATCCACTCCTACATTTCAGAATTATACCTCACGACAGATCACACACACATTCACAAAACACTGCGAGCATGACTTTGTTAGAACCCAGTAACACCAATGTTCTCATATATATGCAGATGAGGTCAATGGGAATTTTATTTGGTCATCACCAGCTCCCTGACATTTTTCTTGAACTCTTCCACATTCTTTTGGAGATATTCTTTGGATGCCTCTAAAGTCTTGATTTTCTCTGCATAAGTCTTTTGCTTATTCTGCAGATCTCTTTTGATTTCAGACTGAGTTTGTAACAAAAACATTCTTCCTACAGATTTGTAACCTTTCACATCTTCAGGCAGGCTGCCAACTTCTTGCTCCACAAGTTGTGAATGCTGAATCTTCCCACTCAGGCTTTCAATCTGAGCATTTGAAAGACGGGTCTGCTCCTCCGCTTGTATTTTTTTCATTGACAGCTCTGCACGGGAATTGGCCAGTACAGGATCCGCAGTTTGGCCGGTGGTTGCCATCTTGAAACGGGCCTGTTGCGCTAGGGATCTGCTTGCTCTAGGAGTCACTGATTTGTCTTCCTTGTAGCCTTTTACGGATATTGATGGAGGAAAACAAAACAAGTTTTAAACTTCTGTATGCGCATGTTAGATCGGCACCACGCTAAAGAAAAGCGAAACGGGTGACCCCTAGCGCGAGCAGATTTCTACCTGCCTTTAGTCTAAGGCGAAATGAGATGGATAATGTGAAAGTGTGACTGATCTGGAATAGAAAGTATGATATCACTGTTTAGACCAGAGGTGCGCAAACTGATGGCACATGGGCCAAAACATGGCCGGTTAAGGGGATATAACAGGGTCCGTGGAGTCATTAAAGAGAATGTCTTCTTATATTATTCAGTGTCAAGAATTATGATGAAACAAGCCTTGATGGGGCAATATTCAGGAACTGAATGGCAATGGTAACATAATATGATTGTGAAACTGTAGTGTTAACCATTGCCTCACCTTCCCCTTCATGGCTCAAGCAGTAATCAATATTATTACTCTTTTCCTCACTGGCTGTAAATAATAATATGTAGCTAGACTGTATCACTTACACAAACACACACAAAGAAAAAAACTCATCCTAGTTTAGTTTGGTCTGTTTGGTCTGTTTGTTTGTTTGTTTGTTTGTTTGTTTTTGGGGACTCCTCCAGCTTACTCTCTCCTGTGCCAAGAAGAAGAAGAAGAAGAAGAAAAAGAAGAAGAAGAAGAAGAAGAAGAAGAAGAAGAAGAAGAAGAACAACAACAACAACAACAACAACAACAACATCGTCCAGAATGACGTCTTTATTTCATCGCAACCTAGCCTCTGATAAAATGGATGTGACTGCCCTCGTTCAGCCTCAAAAGGGCTTAACCAATCTTTGAATGACGCATGGAGGTTGGAGAATAGATGGGAGAGGGGAGGCACAGTCCTCAGTAGTAGAAGATTGGAGACGCTCTTATTAGCCTGGTTCCTGGCAATAGTTAAAGTTTAAAAAAACAACAAAAAACAAGGACTTTTACAAATACTCTTACAGACTCCTTATTTTTTTGGTTCCTTCCCGCTCATTCTCTGATAAAATGGTCAGGAATCCTAACCCAGCGCCCTCCCCCACCACCCTCTATCCAATCTTTCATGTGACAATCCATCTATATTTTAACATCTCCCGACATAAAGGCTTACCTTTGCCAAAATTTTTAAAGAAAACTGAGTGGGTTTGTTTGAATATAACTATTTGCTTCGATAAATTTCTGGTCTAATTTCTGAAAAAAAAAAGGTATATCAAGGGCATCGGTAGTTAATATGTGTAAAAAAAACAAACAAAAAAAAACACCAACAACATAATTTTGTTGGGAAAATCAACATAAGCCCTTTTGCCAGAAGACATTTGGACTGGGCACGGAAGTCCGACATAGTCTCAGTCTCCGTATTCTCTGTTACTGTTACCATAACTTTTCTATACACATCTATAATGGAACTAGAAGACCTAACATCGGGTTACTACGCCATTACTGCCCCTCTCTAGTCAAAGTTTTCGTATGAGTGGGCGTTGCGACAGGCGATACGTTGTAAAATCGTCTTGGCCGGTGTCAACAGATTGACTACCAACAGCTTTCATGCATTACATTATCGACAGACTATAATTACAGTAGCTTCACCAACGTGAAGTCTGCATGTTGACACATCAATCATGTGAATACAGTTTTAGTTGACTTGACGCCTCTAATTTGTGCTCACGTAGACTATTAATGATTTTCTGTGATACTAGACTATAAACAATTGTCCACCACTTTGAAAGTCATGCTAGTTAAATTAAAACATCGGCAACGTTTTGAAATTATCCAAAGATAAAGAACAAAGTATCGCGTATACATGCTCTTTATTTATTTACTGCTCGTTACGCAATTTGGGGAGACTGATTTGCCCTTCTCTGCAAGATGCGCAGTGCGAAATTTCGCGTGCAGAGGCTAAAAGCATAACACGGAAAACCCAGGGATTGAGGTTTGTTACAAGATATTATGCTCAACTGACAAAAAAAAATTTGCTGTTAGTATCCAAAATTCCATTTGGGACAGAACGGAAAATATGGAGTGTACCTGAAAATCTAGAGCACCACTTAGGATTTTAAAGGGATTGAATTTCAAGAAAATGATCCATTCGAGAACAACATGGCGTGGTGATAAAGAAAATCGGAAAAAATTTGAAAGTCCGGATCACCCCGTTTTCGAGTTGCACTGTGACATTGGAGCACCACTTATGGTTTTCAAGGAGTTCATGTCAAGAAAATTCGAGAACAATGGGGCACGATAATACAAAAAAAAAACCCCAACAAAACGCAAACGCACGCACGCACGCACGCACGCACACGCACACACACACACGCACGCACGCACGCACAATTTTGAAATATCTGACCACCCGTTATCTCCAGATTTTGCTTTCAAATACAGTGACTTGCATTTTATTCCTGCAGGCCCTATACTTTAAGAGATGGGGCCCTTGGAAACGTGTGGTTTGACAGAATAACTCTTGAGCCATCAGGCGTGGAGTGCCTAGACTCCATTGACTTCATGGCGGAATTACTAGGAGACTTGATCCAAGCGGAGATCGACGCTGGCGTACCCGAAAACAGGATTATAATAGGTGAACCTGATGATAGTGGAAAGATGAAAGACAACATAGAACAGGGGATATACATAACCTAGACGAGGTCTACAACATGTAGGCCTATGTGCGCGTGACAAGTTAAGCGATGGTGGGGTGTGGGGTGTGTGTGTGTGGGGAGGGGGGCGGGGCGGGAGATGTGCCAACTGCTCAATCCGAATGTCATGTCCTCATCAAAATAATACAGTCCTCGATGACCGTCTGCGAGTATGAGGTCAATCTTAATATGATCTCTGCTTTTTATTTCCTTTGTTATGCTGTCCATAATGAGCTTATTGATGCTATTTTTATACAAGCGGGCCATCAAAGTTCACGAAGAATTTTCAAAACAAAAATCAAGGACTTGTAAGGGCTCTCCTGTAAACTGCAAGGACTCAGAAGTCAAATGAAGGAGCGGAAAAATGAAGAATAAATACATCGACACGAACAGACTGCATGCTGCCAATAATTTGTCAGTATCGATAGTAAACATATCTTTGATTTAAAATTCCTGTGTAAATTCAAAATTGGGAACTTTTACCGAGCTGTGAGAACCCTGTCAACAAATAGTAGGCTACCGGATACATAGGGTAGGCTACTTGACGTCACAATATCTCACAGAATAAGAACATAGTCCAGCATTATACAGTAATTATATGCTCTGCTCAACAGGTGGATTCTCCATGGGTGCCTGCATGGCCTTACATCTCGGCCTGCGGTTCCACCAACGTGTCGCTGGCATCATCTCCTTGAGCAACTTCCTCTATAATGACAGCGAGGTTTATAGGGTAAGTGACTCAGAGGCGGCGCCTGTTCTAACACATTTTTATCGTAATGTTTAAACTATTATGCTAATGAGACGTAGTGTAACGTGATTACACACATACACTACATGTAAGCTTAATTTAAAACCAGTGTGCCTCGCATACACACACAAAAAAAAAAGCAAACATAGCTCTCGAGGAAGAGGTTCTCTGGGGTCTTAACAGAATCTTGCAAACTTGCGCACTTTTAAAACTGCACCAGTTGATGCAGAACATGCACTCCAGCGCAGCTCCAGGAACGATCAACAGTGGACATTTACGAGTTACTAGCTCGGCACTGCAGTCGAAGCTGAATGGAACAGCAGAGGACCTGAGGCGCACAGTATCATTTGTATGTACGTATATATGTGAGCAGTCGGGAAGTGTGTTTGGGTCACGGGTGAACACTAGGTTCGCACGTGGAAGTAGGGACCGATTCAGGCAGTAGGTATTTAAGAATTAAATTGCTGTGAAGTTAGCGTCCCTGTGGTGTAGTGGTAACACGCTCTGACTTGCAAGCTGAGAGACCCTGGTTCGATCCCCGGCAGGGACAAAAATTTATAGAGTAGGTTTTTTCGGCCCTTCTTCTCAAAATTGATCATTCACAGTAATTGGTAAAATCCCTGGTGACACACTTCCTTAAAATAATATGTAACATCTGAAAAATTATCAGACTAAGCTCACCTTCCTCCCCCTTAAGAAAAAGAATACCATGCTACTCTACTGTATATGCCTTTCCAACCCTGACATTTGGTGTCAGAAGTGGGATGTCTCATTAGGGCCTTGGGGATGCAGTAACGAGAGTAGAGGGTTCTGTAACCCATAGGCAGAGACATAAGACAAAGGGGGAGGTAGTATTCTAAGAACTGAGATAACCATATAAGAATGGCCTCAGATTCATTGTGGACAGTATGCCGATGGAGTAGAGATATCATATAAGAATGACCTCATACTCATCGAGAGCTGTAAGTTGTCATGAGGACATGACATGGATAAGCAGGGGGGAGTGTGAGCAGTCGGGAAGTGTGTTTGGGTCACGGGTGAACACTAGGTTCGCACGTGGAAGTAGGGACCGATTCAGGCAGTAGGTATTTAAGAATTAAATTGCTGTGAAGTTAGCGTCCCTGTGGTGTAGTGGTAACACGCTGAGAGACCCTGGTTCGATCCCCGGCAGGGACAAAAATTTATAGAGTAGGTTTTTTCGGCCCTTCTTCTCAAAATTGATCATTCACAGTAATTGGTAAAATCCCTGGTGACACACTTCCTTAAAATAATATGTAACATCTGAAAAATTATCAGACTAAGCTCACCTTCCTCCCCCTTAAGAAAAAGAATACCATGCTACTCTACTGTATACGCCTTTCCAACCCTGACATATATAAGGGCATGTTGGCGGCGCGACGCAAAAGGTACCTTCATTATTCCCATTAATCATGCATCCATACCAAAGGGCGTCAAGGTAACAACGCACCTTGGGCTTATGCTGGATTGTTATTGGGAATAAAGAGAACAGAAGGCTAGGTTCACGTCCCGCAGCGCGGGCTCGGTTGAATTTGGTGTGGACCACCCCTAACGCTTAGTAAACTTTTCTGTACCTCAGATGCTGGAAAAGGATAAGCCCTGCCAGCTTCCGCCTATCCTATTTTGCCACGGAAACAAGGATGAGCTGGTGCGGTGCGAGTGGGGCAGGACAACGCATGAACGTCTGTGCGACCTGGGAGTGAAAGGAACTTTTAGGGAGATCCCCAATCTAAAACACTCCCTGAATGTTGAGGAACTGGATGTTGTTAAGTCTTGGGTCATGAAGAAACTGCCTGACGTTTAGGAAAGGGGGAGATGGAAAGGCCAGAAGTAGACTATTGTTTAAGAACGTGTGAAGTTTGTAATAAAATAGAAGATGAATTCCATATCGTAGTAGAATGCCAGCGTTACAAGGAAATTAGACAAACATTTTTACCGCGTAGACTATTTGTAAAACCTAGCATGATGAAATTTGTCACATTCTTAACAACTATGAATAATAAAGAAACTAAATCATTTGGAATAGTTTGTCATAAAGTTATTAGTGAATATAATGTAACAGTTCTATAACTTCTTCTGGTGACATTTGAATCCTTGGAGTGAGTGTCTGTGTGTTTGAGCGCGAGCGCGTCTATAGTGTACGTGTGTTGGGTGAAATGGGATGGGGGTGATGGAGCGGATGAAATGGGGAAGATGGGCAAATCAGATGGAGAATGTATTACTTAGGGAGAAATGTGGGCAAATTTAATATATGTATTCTGAGTGGAAAGTTGAAGTGAGTGACAGACCAGAGAAACGGAGCGATAGAGTGAGGTGGACGATTTTTGTATTATCTTATTACCTGTATTAGTATTATTATTATTATAATTGTATTGCATTGTACCTTAATTTGTTTTGTAAATATGTTGGAATTGGCCGCAGTGCCTACAATAAACGACTGAACTGAACTGNTTATGCTAATGAGACGTAACGATATAAAATTACACACAAACACTACATGTAAGCTTAATTTAAAACCAGTGTGCCTCGCACACACACACACACAAAAATAGCAAACGTAGCTCTCGAGGAAGAGGTTCTCTGAGGTCTTAACAGAATCTTGCAAACTTGCGCACTTTTAAAACTGTACCAGATGATGCAGAACATGCACTCCAGCGCAGCTCCAGGAACGATCAACAGTCGACATTTACGAGTTACTAGCTCGGCACTGCAGTCGAAGCTGAATGGAACAGCAGTGGACCTGAGGCGCACAGTATCATTTGTATGTACAGTACGTATATATAAAGGCCTGTTGGCGGCGCGACGCAAAAGGTACCTTCATTATTCCCATTAATCATGCATCCATACCAAAGGGCGTCAAGGTAACAACGCACCTTGGGCTTATGCTGGATTGTTATTGGGAATAAAGAGAACAGAAGGCTAGGTTCACGTCCCGCAGCGCGGGCTCGGTTGAATTTGGTGTGGACCACCCCTAACGCTTAGTAAACTTTTCTGTACCTCAGATGCTGGAAAAGGATAGACCCTGCCAGCTTCCGCCTATCCTATTTTGCCACGGAAACAAGGATGAGCTGGTGCGGTGCGAGTGGGGCAGGACAACGCATGAACGTCTGAGCGACCTGGGAGTGAAAGGAACTTTTAGGGAGATCCCCAATCTAAAACACTCCCTGAATGTTGAGGAACTGGATGTTGTTAAGTCTTGGGTCATGAAGAAACTGCCTGACGTTTAAGCATTGGCTATTTGGAAAAAAAAAACGGTATAAATATTAATATCAATATTGTATTAACAGGTATATACAGGGTATCACAAAATAACCCAAACCCTCAACTTTGGCTACATTTTTAAGTTTTGAAAATAAACGGAATGAGATTTCAGACATACTAATTGAAGCAAAATTTCAGTGAAATCCACGGCATGTTATGCAAACAATTTTGACGTGCACTTTCCAAAAAACTTCACTTCAGACAGTAATAAGTAAATGTTTACTGATCAGCACTGATGTTCTACAAAAACTACCTTATAGAAATATACAGTAAACCCTTTCAACTTTCAGTAGCTGATGAAGTTATGCTGTTCCAGCAGTTTAATCATCAATATATAATTAACATATCACATCACATCACAATAATATATATACAAAGCCGTACGATGATTTTGCATTATTCTGCCTCACAGGGGAATCAACAAAAATAATTTATAGCTCTGCTTCTTCCAGACAATCTGAGGTCGTTACTAACTAGCTTTTATTTTCCCGCTCCATTTCCTTTTAATGGTTTGTTTTGTTTTCGAGGTCTTTGTTTTTCTTCCTTGGATTTGTGTGCAGTATTAATGTAATGTAAATAATGTCCGAGCAGTGATTAAAATTTAAAACCTACATAATATGTCATTACAAGTTCTGTATGTACTCTACATAAGGGGGATGGCACAAAATAATTATGAAAAGTATGAGACAAAAGGGATTATTAGTATCTCATCATTTGTCATCTGTGAGAAATGCATGTCTTTCAAGGACAAAAAAAAATAAACACAAAAAAATAAAGATGTGATTTTTATTGGGGGAACAACGTTGTGCCACTTTCTAAATGAGCAAGTTGCTGATAGTAAGTGGTTATCATTTTACTGCTGCCACTCCTCCCCCCCCCCAACCCTGAAACCACTTCAAAAACAAGAATGAACTTCACCTGAAGATTGCCATACCAACAATAAATTGCCGTAACTTAGACAGACAGGCTGAGATAGTGCATTTGAATTTTTAAAAAATTAATAACAAAAACAAACTTGAGTGCTTAAAATGAAAAAGAAAATCATTGCTTTTATTCTGAGTACATGTAACTTTTCCAAAGGGTTCACGGCATAAATCTTATTCAAAAGAATGTCTTGTTAAAATATGCCAAGATTCATGGAACACCTGCATGTCTGAGGGATACATACTGTTCAATTTAATAAAATGCAATGATTTGCTATAGGCTTGAATGTTTCAATACAGTTTGAAAGGTGTGTGTGTGTGTGTGTGTGTTTGTGAGTGGAAAGGGGAGGGGAGAGAAAGAGAAAGAGGGGGAGATAGAGAGAGAGAAAGAGAAAGAAAGAGAGAGAGAGAAAAGGAGAGAGAGAGAGAGAGAGAGAGAGAGAGAGAGAGAGAGAGAGAGCGAGAATAGCTATAATCACAAATCTATTGCAGTGACAAAGTCCTGATTTCCATGTGTTACTGTTATTTCACACTTTTAGAACAGCACCTCTTACTGAAATTCTAGAATATGAGTGATGTAGGTTTTGTCATTGGGCAAGAGCAAAATAATACTGTATTAGTATTATACTGTACAAGAAAGAGACCCACAATGTGAATATATAGTAAAACCTGTCTTCTGCGGTCCCTCCGACGAGCGACCCCCTCCGATCTACGGACACTTTTACTGTTCACCGACCGTTTTTACACTGAGACCGACCTCCGATCTGCGGCTCCCTCTGATCGCGAGGCGCGGACACCGATCAAAGAGCCGTCTTCATTGTGACGAGCGAGCACGTGTGCCCTTAGCATTTCCTGAGTCGGAAAGCCCGAGTCCAACAATGACCGCTTAGACCTACCATTGAAAGCAAGTCCCAACCTATCAAATAGAAACGCAAGTTGAGGGAGAAAAAATCCAGTAAGCTACCCACGCAAGTTCTTTAGTAGAAATTATGCTTTTCTTCCCTCTTGCCTGAACGCATCCAGACAAACCGGCGCCGCGAGGTGAGTAGTACAGTATACTCACTGTTCACGCCTATATAAAAAAGGGGGGTTTCGGGGGTGGAGGGGAGAGGTAGCCTACACACTACACAGTATCTCGCAATTGTTCAAACGGGAAGGACGATCAATTTTTATTCCTGATGAACGGACAGGGTTACAGCATAATATTGCTGCGTGACTGTCAGTGACAGGGTTCTCCATAAATGGGGGAACGGGAAGTCAGGATTTCTTCCATCGTTTGAGGGTTTTTTAACACTGATCACGCAAACTTACCACTTACAGACGACCGATATGCCCCAGTTGCAAGCTTACTCCTCTGCTACAGTATTTCTATTACCAAGAGCTTTTTTGTTTTCTTTCACAAACATTGAGGGAGAAAAAGGTGTAATTAAATGAGGACTAAATAAAAGTGACTGTGTAAATGGCTTCCAGTGTGCTGTGATAATTCAAATGGTAGTCTAAAAGAGTATTAATTTTCAAATGTCTATATCAGCAGAATTTCATAACCTCCAGTCTCATGTACAACATACCCATGACTTATTGATTGCGATATTCTGCCCCAGAGTTGCATACATACAACAGTCAAACCTTGATAAGTGCATGTTTGTCTTTGTGAATGGAAAAAAAGTACGTTTACTTATTAGGCCTACTGAGGTTTACTAATTACAGGGATGGCAGTAGCTGATGGCAAAATTTTCGGAAACCAAGATCAACAAACAGGTCTTTCTTCAAAATCAAAGTCGCTTTATCATTTATTGTCCTGTTTTCTTGCTAAAATACCAGATTCTTGAAACCTGAGTTTCAGTTTCCCAAAAATTTACAGCATTCTGCCATCCCTGTTATTATCAAGGTATACTTATTATGTGAGCAGTCGGGAAGTGTGTTTGGGTCACGGGTGAACACTAGGTTCGCACGTGGAAGTATGGACCGATTCAGGCAGTAGGTACACTGCTGTAAAGTTAGTGTCCCTGTGGTGTAGTGGTAACACGTTCAGACTTGCAAGCTGAGACACCCTGGTTCGATCCCCGGCAGGGACAGAAATTTTCTGGAGTAGGTTGCTTTCGGCCCTTCTTCTCAAAATTGATCATTCACAGTAACTTGCTAAAATCCCTGGTGACACACTTCCTTAAAAAATAAAATGTAACGTCTGAAAAATTATCAGACTAAGCTCACCTTCCTCCCCCTTAAATTTAAGAGAAAGAATACAATACTGTAACAACCTTTCCACCCGGTTACATATAGTATTTTTTTTTGTTTTGGTGGTGGTGGTGTTATACTTGATGGTTTGAATGTTCTTTGATTGTTGTGCATATTTGCTTTTTTTTTTGTTTTGTTTTGTTCCGGCTCTATTTCCCCACATGAATTGCATACACGTACATTCCATTAAAAGTGATTCATGATAGTGATGGTGATATGAATCAAAAGGAAATGATAGTCACAGCAAACTTCTGAGTTCACTAATTCAGCTCTGCTACCTGCAGGCATCTATCAACTTTTCCATTAAAATACTGTAAGTCATGGATATCAGAACTTGTACCCGAATGGGATATTTACTGCTGCTATGTTCTTAGTTGAGTTTGTCAACATTTGAAAAAGATGATGATGCTGCTGATGATAATGTTGATATGATAATGATGGTTCACAGATCAGTGTCTGCAAACATTTGTAGAGACTCCAAGCATCATGCACCGTGTCATTGAACCTGCTGTCTTCACTCTTGTCCAGTTGTTGCAGCTGCCAATTATTCAGACCCTGATAATGTCCAGGGACTGTTCCAAGTTTGTTTTCATATTCCTCAACCCTATTTCTAACCCCACCCCTAGCCCTGCACCAAGTTCTAAGTTGGAGAGTGCTGATAGTGATAATGTATACTGCTGAAATTGCAGGATCAACAAGGGTTTAATGTAGAGCTTTGCAAACACACAGCCTTCCATACTAGTCTGGTCCCTAAAATTTATGCTCATGACACCCTAACGTACATGGAGGTGTGAGGCTGGTACTTTCACTATTACTTCAGTGAGTAACTAATACAGTATCATTCCTTCTCTGGGGAGGGTCTCCACACAATATCATAGTACTGTATATTATACCCACCACATCCATTAACACAGTGGTCATGTTTTCATCACATTCTTGTGTAAAAATAAAATGCTAATACACTCCAGTATGCTTAATATGAAGTTTACTGGACCTACTAAATTACAGTATTTCATCTTAAGTATGCTTTGGGTTGCCCACTTCAGTCCAGTTCATAGCATGGCTACTAAGAAAGATTGTGTGTTTGAATGGTCAAGCATCCATTTGTTAATATTGAATGACAATACTTTGTCTGACCTTGAGCAGAGTATGTCAGGATTGGGGTTGCTGGTGCAAGGGTGATGTACTATGCGTAGGGGTGACTGTACTGCCGTCCCAAGGCAGAGTGACGTATCTGACAAAATCAAGTTTTCTTATTTCATTGTCTTGTTGGACTTGTCTTGCCCACATCCTTTTTGTGTCAAAGGCAGGTAGACGTATCTGCACCCGAAATAGTAGTTTTCAAAGTGTCAAACCCAAGTAAGTGAGTGTTTACAACCACACCCCAAAGTAGAGCGACATATTGAACACCTTATCTGCTTTGATGTGTTTTCCCACCAAAAGTTAACGGTATGATCTGTTGAACCTTGCATTAAAAAACATGTAATACTTAGAACTAAAGAACTAACACTATGCAAAGTCATGATTAGAGGCATTCATAACTTTAGACAGGCTAAGCATCTGAAGTTTTTTGCATTTTCCTCAAAATCATGAAATGCACAGATACGTCAATCTGTCTTGGGACGGCAGTGTAGTTAAGTAATAATTTATAAAAAATGGGGTTGCAAAGACCTTAAAATTGTTTCATAATAAGCATGTTTTTCAGATTTACATAGGGTTGTACTTTGTATTAAGCATAACAAAACGTGTAAGAAAATGTCACGACTTCTGACACAGTTCATAACAAGTATACTGCCAAGATAGTAAAAATAAAATTTGGCTCATGGGCTTATATATCTATGAAAATGAACCAATATTTGGTCATGTTATAAAGCATGGATCAAGTATCAGATTAAACACATATAAAAAGAGGGAGATGATGGCACTAATAGCAGTTATAAGGGAATTTCATTTACAGCATACATCCTCTATTAGTAACTCATGGGACCCACTGAATAATAAATATATTTCAAATTATCCATGAGCAAAAGTAAAAGCAGTCCGCCAGTCTACTTTATAGCATGATAACGGTGCGTACCGAAGAATGACACCCTGACTGGTAAATAAAGAATTATCAGCTTCTTCTAGCCTTCAGTTAAGTTACTCAGGGGTGGAGGATGCTTATTCTATGTGAATTTGATTTCTTGCAAAAGAGAGAGACTACGGTTTAATCCCCCCAAAAATATAAAAAAGTGAGAGGAATTTAGAAATTATTCACAGTATTTTTTTTTGTTATTTTAAGGCAACATTCAGCACATTTTGTAAGACAGGCAATGAAGTTAAGAAAAAGTCAGGACTTGCAAAACACTGCAATTTTCAGCACTTTCCCTGGCTGCTAAGTGTCATTAAATAAGAAAAAAACCACACACCTGAGTGAATGAATGTGAACATAATATATACATAGTTCTCTTTCACACACAACCTCAAACAGAAAAAGAGCACCAACAAGATCACATGTCTAATATCATCAGTATTTTCAGTCATGCATTAAAATGAATTATCAAAATATATAGCAAAATTATACCCTGTGATTATGAAGACAGCAATGAAAATAAAAAGCACAGAAATGAAATATTTATCAATCTAAAAGAATGGAGGAAAAGTTGATAGCATTTCTAATGCTCTTTACTCCACTGCCCCTGAATGAGGCTGCTTTGAAAGAAGTGAACAGCTTGTGAACAACAGGATAAAGAACAGAAAAAAAAAACAACAACTCTCTGACCCTACTATATATGGGTAAGTGTAGACCCAGGTGATATATATGAAAGAGAAAAGGACTCCTTTGAATTTCTTCATGTAACAAAACAATCTTGAATCTGCATACACTTTGTTAAAGTCCAGCCCTTTTGCCAAAACAAAGGCGTATTTGAAGATAATCATTTTACAACAATGCACCAAAGTTTTGATCTTCACCCTCACCATCATTCTCTTCATTCCAGCAAATGAAAAAGGTTATGCCTGTGCATGCTCATTCAGGGTCTCTGCCAGAGACAGAGCACAGAAGATGCATCTGTGCCAGCAGTGGCCTTAATCAGAAAAGAGCTGATGCAGTGAATCAGGCTGAACTGTTTCTGGTTAACTTGTACTAATACAAAACTTTAAATAGATTAGACTGTAGCCTATTGTATTATACTTTATTTTAGGTCAGCACATAAAGTAATCAAACAAATGTGTAAGTGATATGCCCATTCAGTGATTTGTTTGTTGCTTTTTTATAAATGTCACTCTAGTCTAAAACAGTCACTGAACAAATGTCATCCTAATTGGGCTTAATATTTAGTAATTTGCACAGTACTGAACACAACTGACCAATCTTCAATATTAGATTTCAAATTTCAGAATCAAAGTTTTGACCAGAATGACCCTTGCCACAGTCTCTTAACAAAAGTTGTTTTAGTGTCTAAATGAGTTAACTTTTCTTCTGTTCTTCTTTGCAACTAGACACAGTTCTGCAGGTTTCCAATGCGCATGTCCCTACTTACGAGAGAAAAAAATGGGGGTTTACAGCACTGAGGTGTAGCAAAATGAGGACAAGTGCCCAAAGACTGGTGATTTGTCTAGGAATAAATGAACTAGTCTATATCAATACCACAACAGTCTTGTTTGAAAACATTCTGATCCGTGTCAAAATCAGAGTGGTACTGCTTGGAGTGACTGCCCACCCATCTTTATTGTACAGTATTTAAAAAGACAATCTTATTAAAAGCAACGAATGTTGACAGTCAACCACTCTAATAACCTCTGTTATTATCAAACAAATGCATTTCACTAGAGAACTCTTTCAAATTCCACACAAATATACATACATATAATCAGAGACAAAGTAGAAACCACATCATTTCACTGTCCACTATGGTGGGGTTCCAAACTTCAAAATACACATCATTACATTATATTACACAATTTACATAACAACGTATCATGTGAGGTAAGTACTGCAGAAATCAAGTCTTCACTAGATAGGATTCAAGGCTTGCAAATGGCAAACTGGAAGAATTTCTGTCACATTTATGAGAAGTTCATGTTATCGTGAGTAGGTATCAAAAACTGTCCAGCTGACATGGAAGAAAACTGCAGTTGGCAAGGCAAAAACTTGACTTTCATCGTCTTTTGCTGTCGTATAACTTTCAATTTTCTTAGATCTCTGCTAAATCCCATACTCCAGACTGAACTGAGATTGCTGTGCATGTGTTATACAGAGAAGCACGGATAATGGTTACACCTTGGGACCGACCAAACGTGTAAACAGAAATACATATTAACCATACACATACCCTTAGAGTTTGAGAAGAAAATTTAGGACCAAACATACTGTACTCAGTATCTGTGTTTATGTACTAAATGTGTCCACTTTAAGCATGCTCCACTGTACGTAATGTTTTGTGTAAATTCGCAACTAGTTCATAAATTCAAGAATGACACAACCAACCTGCCTAATTCATATTACAGGTAACCGACCGTCTAAATCATGAATTAAAGCAAAAATCGACTGCAAAAAAAAAAAAAAGGTGAAATGTTCACTGCATTTTGCCTAATCATGAATTACGCAAACATGGATACATACATAGTCTATCTGCTGCTCATTAAAATTGCTGGGTAAAAATTTCACATTTAGAGGTCAAGTGAAATGAAAGCCTTGGAGATAAAGACACTCTTTGGTCACACTCTTGTTTCTGTTGCAGTAATACTGTCTTAGAAGAAAAGGTTTTAGAAATAATTTTGTTGGTTACTGTTGTTTGCTTTTCTGCATGCGTACACATGGACAAACAGAATTACAGGAGTCAATCATCATATATATCTCAGATTACTCTGAGACAATTAGGCTGAATGATCCACAGTCATATTTTCCAAAAAATATGAGGCAAAGGTTCTGATCACACCTCTGCCCAACCCAGAATTTTATCTCACCTGCCGTCAGGCTCTACGATGTAACCTGAGAACCAGACTGGTAAGTCACCTGCTCATATTGCTTCTTGCAAATTTTACTGTCTGCTACTAGCAATGGTATTTAGCCAAATTTTGACTCATATCAGATAAGCACGAACGTATTCAAGCAGATTGAGTGTGCTTGGATGTTCCAGTAGACTATCTTTCTTACATGGATCCCAATACTATGACCAGTTAACATAGTCTTTCAAGGCTAAACTAATTGTGTCTGCTCCAAATTTGGCTAAAAGTCATCTTGATGAATCTGGACTACGCCTAAGGCTATACTGTCCTTGCATGACTTATACCTTTTTATGCATGAAGGGCCGCCAATATTCTTGTAACCTATTGCCCAATAACTTGATTTATTGCAGAGAGAAAACTGACCCCTCCCTGGTGGCCGAAGAGGAATTTCATGATCAAGAGGAAAATGGGGAGGAACTATCTCCGAAACTGGCTGCGTATCTCGAGAAATGCTTCACCGTGATGGTCAAGATAAGAAAATAAAAGAAAAGGCAGAAGCGCTCAAACAGCCCGTTAATTGCCGGGTTCTGTCGGTCCCCTTCACTAACCCAGAAATCTGGGCCACATTAAAAACGCACATCAAGAAACACAATATTAAGATGACCACTATTCAGAAGAATGTGGCAAAGGCCGCGATTGCAATCACCAGATGCTCTGATATACTAGCACAGAGCAAATGTGATCATGGGAAAGAACTGAAGTTTCTTACTGACACATTGTTCATCCTGGGGCACTTCCACAAAACCATGTCCCTGCAAAGACGGGATTTACAGCATTGCACGCTGCTCCTAGACCTACGGTTGTTGTGCGATCCAGGAAACGGGCCGTCAGAAGCATTGTTGTACGGCGATGATTTACGCCAAAAGAGGAAAAGCGCCTGACAGCATACCTCCGCGAAGGATAGCACTATGTAACAAAACGGCCAATGAGTCATTTTTTAGGATGAAGAAAAGGGGAGAGAAAAAGGCCATACAACACAGGCCAGCCAAAATGCTTTCATCAGCAGTTCAAGAAAAAGAGATTTTAAGCCAGTCATCAGCAACACTGAAGGTCAGATTACTTAGCAATGATCTTACAAGTATAAAACAGTATCTGATAACAAAGAGAGAGAATTTTCAAGGAGGTCAAATAAGGCATTTTGTAGATGAATGGAGGCGCTTAACCTCTGACAAAACAATATTGGACATGATTAAAGGAACAAAAATCGAACTTGCCATGGAACCAGACAAAACGAGTTTATGACTACCTCAGAATTATGTCAGCCAAGATCAGACCTATCACTCATGGAAACCCAGACTTTGTCATTACAAGCGATGCTAGCCTTTTAGGCTGGGGTGCAGTCTGCGGTGGCGTTCCGATGGCGGCCACTTGAATGCTGAAGAATCCAAATGCTACCACATAAATGAACTTGAACTGCTGGCTTCTTTTTTTGCTCTAGTCTTTTGCAAAATCTGCACATGATGTGCACATTTGACTTCTGTTACACAAAACCACTGCTGTGCAATGCATCACCAAAATGGGCTCTCAAAAATCTCGAAAGCTAAACAATCTGATGAAGACATTACGGGGATGGTGCATTGAAAGAGGCATTTGGATTAGTGCTTCGTATATCAAAGACTGCCTTGATAAGGACGCTGATGAAGAATCACAAAAATTGAATGTAGATGGGGAATGGATGCTCATCCCGTCTGTTGAAGGAAGTGCTAGAAATGTTGAACTTTGAGCCAGATATTGATTTATTTGCTCAAAGAATTAATAAGCAAACTATCGTCTATGTGTCTTACAGACCAGACCCACAAGCCTGCAGTTGATGCTTTTTCCTTAAATTGGTACAGTTATAATTTTGTAGCATTCCCACCCTATTACCCTTATTTCTAGGGTACTGCAAAAGATCATCCAGGATCAGGCAACAGGCATCGTCATCATTCCAATGTGGCCAAACCAAGGGTTCTATCCACTGCTGATGGATCTGCTGATCGACATGCCCATCCTCCTTTCAGCCAGGAGCAAGCTCCTAATACTCCCCTCGAAGCCAGGGAAGAAACATCGTCTCCACAAAAACTGCCGATTTGCAAAGTATCCAGCAGCAGTACGAAAATCAAGGCCTTTCAACAGATGCTATCGACATCATCATGTCCTCGTGGAGACCAGACACCAGAAGGGCCTATGCAATGTATATCCGGAAGTGGAAAGGATATGCAGCTGAGAGGAATGCAGATCCCACATCGGCGCCTGTAGCCATAGCAATTAACTTTTTAGCAGTTATGTTCACAAGGGTGCCTCATATTCTGCCCTCATATTCTGTACCTTCTGTTCAGAGACTAATGAAAGGAGCATCTGAATAAGGCCAGCAATGACACAGAAGTCTATAGCAGCAACCTGAGATGTAAAGATAATGTTAGACATGTTGCAGCCTTGGTGGCTTCATGACACTCTAACTTTGAAAGAACTCACTCTCAAACTTGTAATGCTTTTAGCCCTTTTATCAGGACAAAGATGCCAGACACTGCATGTCTTGGACATCACTGATATGAACTACACAGAAGATAAATGTATATTTTTTCATCAACAAATTGTTGAAGCATTCCCGTAGAGGAACTCATCAAACGCTCATTGAATTTGTTGCCTTTAAATAAAACCCAACTTTGTGCATTATACAGTCGAGCACGGAAAACTCGAATTTCTCCGGGATCGAAAAAAGTGTTCGAGATTTCCGTAATTCGAGATTCCCGTGACGGCAATATTTTCACAATTACCATGGACTAGAGGGACTGATAAGGGGAGATAACCACACGACACTAATCTGCTCTGATCTTAACATAATTAGAATCACCTCCCTTCCCTGTTTCTGACGTTTCACATTAAGTTATGACAAACAAACTGAATTTAATGAACAGAAGACGAAAATCACCTGATTTCGTCAGAGTAAATCGAACTTCGGTGCATAAGGGTAATCCTAATGTATTCGACGTTGTTCGAGGAAAAGAAAGAAACTAGGAGTGGCACTATTGCCAGTCTGCTATTACCTATCGCCCCGCCACGTCACTCTGTGCGCATCGCGTCATGTTCGACGCAATTTATCGCAGCGTGTGTTGACCTAGTCCACCACCCGCCAGGTCGCTCTGCATGCTCAATCACTACACCACCCCCCTCCCGCTGATTCAATAGAGCCACACAAAGCATTGTCTTGATCCCTTGCCCATTACCACGGCACTCCCGCACACCTTTCCCTTATCACTAACATTGGGACGAGCAACGCCAGACAAAGAAAGGCTTTATCGGTCATTTCGCCGCTTTGAGATCGGATAGATGATGATGAAATCGTTCGAGAAATGCGTGTTGAGAGTTCGAGAAAATCGTGCTGATAATACAAAGAAAATAGAGGCATTTAAAAGGGGCCGATAACAGCGTTCGACATTTCCGTGAATTCGAGATTAGTGTGTTCGAGTTTTCTGTGCTTGACTGTACAAGTTATCCAAGATTACATGCTCAGAATCTCAAGCATGAGAGGCCCAGAAACAAAACTGCTTATCAGTTTTCAGAAACCTCATAACAGGGTCAACTGAGACACAAATGCTCTCTGGCTGAAATTTGTTCTCGAGATGTCAGGCATAGACACTAAAGTATATACTGTCCACAGAATATGTGCTGCAAGCACCAGTCACATATCTTCATTAGGCATGTCAATTTCCACCTTTTTAGAAGCTGCGGGCTGGTCAAATGAAAATACTTTCACTCGATTCTACAAAAAAGCTTCGAAAGGAAATTTTGGGCAGTCCAGCTTAGATAATTTTTTTCAAGCATACTGAATAAGCATTTGTTATTTAACATTGTTTACCTGCTTACTCTACCAGTCAACTAGGTGTGCATACCAGTGGTTGTTAATGTATTTGAGCGGAGGTGAATGAGCATTACTCTAGGACTATTACCTATGGCTCACAACACACTTATTAAATGCAATGTATTCTGCCTACTGTCATGTTCATGGTCATGGCTCTCAGATCTCAGGTTACACCGCACAGCCTGACGGCTGGTGAGATAAAATTAAAGAAACAAGCGAGGCTCACCTTGGTAAAGTGATGATTGTTTCCAATTTTATGAAAACACTCGTTGGGAACGGAGATGTAAGTTGCCCTCCCTTCCCTCCCTTGTTTACAATGTGCATTCATAATTCTATGCAATAGACTGTAAAAATATAACTATGAGCTACATTGTCATGACCACTCACATACTCTAAAAGTCTGACTAGCGGCGGGAAGCAGCGGTTCTCAACTTACACCTCCATTCCTGACAACTGTTTCTATAAGATTGGAAACAATCATCACCTTACCAAGGTAAGCCTTGCTTGTTTCTTTAATCATTCAGAACTTTTAAAAAATCCATCAGATGGATGGATGTAAAGTGACAAACATCTAAAATAATATCACTCATTGATGCCACTATAGTCTATAGTCATCGCCTGACATGTTAATGAGATGGCATAAAACCAGTTATCAAGGTCAAGGCCTCACAAGTCTCACAGATACCATAGCACAATTGTACCACGTCCACAAAGAGATGGTGGCCTCATTTTTTACCTTTTGTCTGCAATTGTATTGTTATGTTACTGGCCATGCTGGGTTTAGCTTGAGGTTATATCTTAAGTTCAGTCTTGTGTCCTTTCCATGTTCACATTCATATGGATATTATCATTAGTATGATAACTAAGCATTTCTGTTCATAAGTACACTTGTGACAGTCTTGAACTGTGCACAATGTCTGTGCATCACTGGGTCTACACTAAATACTATAATAGGTATAATAGGTAACAAAGAGGTATCAAGAAGTGCAAGACATGAATCACTGGGAAGAGGAGAATTTTTTTACTCAACCCTATTCATTCTATAAGTGTCATCTGAACACACTGAACAAAGGTCCATTTCCAACATCTCACTTTATAGAAAATAAAACAACAAAAAACCCTTTGAATGTAGATTTCAATATCTCAAGCTATTTTCATCATGTAAGGGCCTTAATTCAAATTGAGAGCACTTTCTAGACTTCAGACTGCTCTGTTTTTCATGATTTGAGTAGATCATGGAATATTTATAACCCATGCGAGTATAAAATGAATAAACATGCTTTCATAAATACGGGACCATCAACCCAATCATCTCTGACATTTTCGAATGCCTAATTTAATTACATCAATATTGCACAGCTTACTCCATTCTCCCCACAGCCAAAAATTTAGAACTTACACACTCCTCTTCAGACTTTGGTTACAAATGAAATGGCACAAGCTTAATTCTGCGGGAATTCTGGGGGTCTTTCAGCACAATCTGACATCGCAGAAGGAATTCTATATGAGGAGGCCAAAACCTTTCATCAATCTCAATATAGGGGTTTTGTGGAGAGTTCAGAGACTGTTCAATCAACCGTCCCACAATAGTCTTTAAGGGCAGCAAGTTGTCCATATCAACATCTCTGCTTTCATCTAACACATTTTCAGCACCAGCTCTGCCTTGAGGCACTGAAAAGCGCTGGCTGAGAATCTCTTTCAAAGTGTTCTTGAAGCATCTATCCACTTCATTTACTTTAGATACTTTGGCTTTCAAATCTGTAAGCACAGAGACCAATGCACTACCCTCCTCATCTGAGGCTTGACTCTGCTCAGCTACGGCCAACTTTTTCTGAAAATCAAGAATACAAAGACTGATTAGAAATTACATATATCCCTTCAGCAGGTCAGAAAGATTTACTTCATGATTTTTCCACATGGCTAATCTGGAGTTCTCACAAGCACAACAGCCTAGTATTTGTCAGCGTTCTCCTTCCTCCAAATCTGAAAAACATTACATTTGCAGGTTCCCAACATGGTAAAAATGAAATTCCAGTTTAAAATATATGGTACTCACTCAGTGCCAGCGGCATCATACATCGCACTACTAATCCACATCAGTTAAATGTGAGTTATTCTTTCACTCTAAACAAAAGCATACAGAGCATCCTTTACATACAAATACACATTATGTTAACTTGTTCACATGGCTCCTTCTCTTATGTAACCGTCAAGGAATCCAACTTTTTTGTGATGCTTCCAAAAATTTACAGCAGAAAGAATGACTGTCGCGTGTGATAAGTTCACAGTCACGTAGAATTGAATGACCTTTCCTAACAGAATCAATCTGAAAATGATTGAGTTTATATGTTCCTAACTTTATGTGTTTAAATGTTAATGGAATTTACTTCATTATTTTACTTTCTCTGTATCATAATTACAACTACACAATTAAGTACGTTACTCCACAGCTACCTTCAAAGCATTGTTCAGGCTTTGTAAAGATGAACTCGCTCCCTCCTCTGCCTTAAGCTCCTCAAGAACTTCGGACCGCTTGGCCCGTAAAAAAGTTAGGGTATCTGTTAACTGGCCTAACTTTTTCACTTGATGTCGCTGAAGAATAAGCATTTGTAAGTTCTTATCCTCGGGCAATGTCCTTAATTCTCTCTCCCGAAGAGCCTGTATTTCTGCTTTCAACCTGAAAAATTATAAATAAACATGGTCTGCAAATGCACTGCTACAATATTTCTTAATGCATGTTAAGAATGGGGAAGCATATTACATATTCTGTTCTGAAATTTTGGAGTGGTCAGATATTTAGCTCATAAATAATATAATATTAATAATATATATTATATAACAGACGTAATTGATATCATAGTATTAAAATTAAATGTATTACTGTAAAAATAAAACTCTGAAAAAATCTCTCTTTAGAGACTTACTAAACTGGTTAGTATGAAAAGATGGACACTACATGATGGCTTGGCAGGTGCGAAAAGATAGAAACCACAGCAGTAAATATGCTTCTGAGAAAATATATTAAAATAGAGAATATACTATAATAGAATACAATAAAAATCAGATGGGACTGGATCTGGATACTAGTTAAGTGTACTACAAACTTAACACCAAATTTTTAGTCTAGATACTTTCTTCAGGGAATAAAACCTACAAAACCTATGTATATGAGAGTGGTTTTTCAATACTGGTGAGAACTGCCAGTGCTCCTCTTTAGGGGTTAAAAATTTTACAATAAATAAATAGACTTTCAACCATATAGTGATATACATTATTGGTATCTTCAGATAGTATTTAAGTAAGGAAACAGATGAGCAAGAACAATGGCATTGACCAGCCAGTTTGGTTTTTTTTTTGTACATATTTTGGCTATGTCGAAGGACAGCACCACAATGATAATGATACAGTTCATTTAGTCATAGACAGGTCATGGACTAGATCGATATTTCGACTAAATCGGTGCTATTGTTAGAGAAAGCCCGTATTTTGTCTGGAAAAAAATACCCTCCAATATGCCGCCCCAAAAAGTGGAACACTGACCGCTATATTCTTAATGAACGCCTTGTACTTATTTCATTCTGTGCAACATTATTTTGCTTAAAAGTAAAAACATTTACATATGATGTTCATTTAAATCTTTCTTACTTAATGTTATTAATCTCATGTATGGTTTTAATGCATTCTGCATCTGAATTTGATGTAACTTGCATTACCTGGGGGTGTCACATGCCTTGTACAGCTTTAAGCAAGCCCCTCTCATCACCAAAAGAAATATCAAAGGTTGTGAGACAAGCCCGTATGGGAAATAGTAGGAAGCACGCAGGACCATGTGGGAGAGAGAGAGGCTGTGGCAATGCCACTCACTTTTGTCCGCTGTGCCACAAATGAAACGCAAGTGACGCTAAAGTTACAAATAGCAACTGCCCTGTGTTGATTTTGTTGGCTCTTAAGATAGTAACACCATGTTAGAGGTAGCTCACGGATGTTTTCCCATGGCTCTTTTCTTAAATGGCACTGGTTAAGCTAGGTATGGGCCAAGTTTCAGCATTTTAAAAGCATTTTTAATTTTAGTCACCAATTCCACAATGTTTTCACGGCTATGTCGAAGGACAGCATCGCAATGATAATGATACAGTTCATTTAGTCATAGACAGGTCATGGACTATATCGATATTTCGACTAAATCGGTGCTGTTGTTAGAGAAAGCCGTTATCACCAGTTATGAAAAAGCACTCATATTCATATACATATTCAAAACACACATTCACTAGGCATCTAGAACTAAAATGTGCCCAAAACTGCATGTTTGTAGTATACAGCAAGATTCTTGCAAATATTGACATGGGAGTAATGGGACTCATAACTTCTTGGCAGTAACTTTGTACTAGATCTAGTACAAGTCTAGTAGCTCTGCACCTGCCAGTCATCCAAAACATCTAAAGTCTAAACATGACACAGACTAAATTAGTAAATCTAGAACTAGATTATGGTAGTAAACTTGGCCAATAAAAATAGTGATGAAGGTCAACATTGCACTCACATTCCCACAGCAAGAATACTTGGCCTTCTCTTGTGATAGCACCAATCTGATGACTAGTCTAACACTAAACGAACGGTATCTTTAACATTACATATTATAACACTGGTGGGCATTCTCTAACAACCGCGCCGATTCATTCAATAGTATATATCGATATTATTATAAGTGATATTCCTCGATATTTGTGCCCCAAGCGATATTCTTTGATATTTGTGGCCGATACTTGTGCCCGTTCCCACCGCTTGAGACAGCAAATCGCTTGAGACAGCAAATCGGCCCGCCTCCTTTTATGATAGACAGTCGCCCTCTTCGCTTGTTTCCAGACTGACCGTTTCTTTCTTTCTAACTTTCTCCACTACTGTCCACTTCGTTGTACTTGCTTAGGGTTAGGGTTGGAGAGTAGGAGAAGGGCAATTTTTGAACTATGGAGAGATATATATCCAAGACGTAATTGGACCAGCACATCAGAATGACCACCGCCCTGTGGATTTCGCATGTACAGTCGCTTAGTCGGCAATCTCCTGGGACAGGACCGCTCTTGCATTGATGCAGTTCATTTAGTCATTGGTTTAGCCACAAGATCGGTCCTATTCCGTGATTATCCCGCTCAGTCCTCCCTCCGTTGGTCAAACGTTTGATCATCGATTTGTGAATTTCACATAGTACGATGATCTCCCAGATAATCAAAGGCACCGATGATGGCCAATTGGAGAAGCCATTGATTTTGCGTTCATTTCTATCCATCTTCTCTTACTAGAAACATATGCAACTCAGGGGCGAAGGGTCCATATAATCAAATAATCACTGATTACCAGCCGAAAATGCTGTTGGTCGACCTTGGCCTTCGTGGCAAGTTAAACAACAACACCGCAAAACGAATCCTATTTATTTGCTCTTTGTCAGGCCTATTCTTACTTTGACCTACGTTCAGAACCTGATACCCCTCAAATTTTCTCTGCTCTATTCACTGATTAATTGGGATAAAGAAGAACCTGGACACCCCTACAGCCAAATGTGGAGTGGCCTCACAAAAAAACTCAATGAAAGCATGGAAATTTCACCGGCTAGTAAAGAAGAGCTGCTAATCAAGGTCTCCGCTTGATTTGTGGTACTTTCACCTATTGCGGTTTAATGTGATGCGGAACAACAATAACATATTGGTAAAACAACACACTATTCTATAGCATTTAGTGAAATTCATTATTATCAAGGCCCTCTTTATTCGACAATAATTAACACTGTTGCTGACAAGTGACATGCCTTCAGTCACAAATTTACGACCACTTTTACTTTTCGTTCAGTTTAGAAATGAATCCACACTTACAGAAAGCCACATGAACAGTCTCACCACACACATATCTCCATTCACAAGCCCAGTGCTGGTGTTGCCACGTTGCCTATTTTATAGTGCAATGTAGCTGATTCCCAATATCTTTGGTTGGGGAAAGCACCTTGAGGTAGATTTACTTTCTTATGAAGGAGGTTTCTGACTTTATGAAACATACAAACAAACTTACTAAATGAACATAAATTCTTCTTGGGAAATAACATGAATGACAAAATGTCTTGGAAAAGTAATCAGTTGGTCCCCCTGTTCTCAAAACCGGCAAGGTTTGACGATGGCAATACTCACATAGGCATACCCATTTGCAAAAAGGTGGGTTCGGCTTCATGGTGTAGACTGGGCCTGAAAATTACGTTTTCAATAACATTAGTATCTTCTTGTTTTAGGTCTGGATATTTGGCTAGAGGTGGAAACGGGGGAGGGGGAGGGGGTCGCTGAGCATAGAGCGGTTTGTCCAAAGATGTTAGTCAGTCTGCTACCCAAGCAACAAAAGGTCATTCTTTTTAAAGCTTGACAGATTGCCACGCCCCTACGGTCTGAATGGGTTTTCCCTGCAAGGTCGTGTTCCCAATGTTTTGTTTATTAGCCTAGGCCTGCTAGGTCTAGCCTAACTGGACCTAAATTCTACAATTTTGGAGCCATT